>JARBWK010000012.1:851544-892761 GCA_030556195.1 Anolis apletophallus
GTGTTGATAGAAGTTCAGGAAATGCTGGATATGGGGATTATAGAACCATCCAGTAGTCCTTGGGCATCACCCGTCGTGTTAGTTCAAAAACCAGACAACACAATAAGGTTTTGTGTTGATTATAGACGGTTAAACGAGGTGACGCAAACCGATACATACCCTATGCCAAGGTTAGACGACCTGTTAGAAAAAATGGGGAGAGCCAATACATCAGTAGCCTAGATCTCACCAAGGGTTTTGGCAGATACCAATGGATCCCAGAGACCGGGAGAAAGCGGCCCCTTTAGAACCCATAAAGGGTTACATCAGTTCAATGTCTTACCATTTGGACTTAAAAACAGCCCAGCCACTTTCCAACGATTAGTAGATAAGATACTCGGGGTATGAGTAACTTCTGTGTGGCATACATGGATCGACATAGGTGTATTTAGCAATACCTGGGAAGAACACCTACAACATCTAGACCAGGTGCTGTTTCGACTGAAAGAAGCAGGGTTAACAGTAAAAGCACCCAAGTGTCGTTTAGGGAATCGAATGTAGTAGCTGACTCTTTATCGAGAGTTACTTAAATTCAGATTACAGAATGGATATGGTTTGTATATAGTTGTGTAAGTATAAATGTATATGTGAAATGTATAAGATTATATAATGTCTTGCTAACGGCATTATTTTTAATTCACTCTGGACAGAGAGAATTAAAAATTCCGGAGGAAGGAAGGTAATGTAATGATGTTGATTATTTGTGTGTAAATGTTGTGTGACGTGTTAAAATGTATGTTGTTTTGAATGTTCTATGGTTTGTTTCTGTGGGTGAAACAGAAGGGAGGCATGGCAGAAGCTTAGAAGAGCTGTGCCACCATGGCAACCAGAGGACTAGAAGGCTAGTAGAATGTTCAGGTTTGAATTCTACAGTTGGAAAAGGCGGGAAGCCAACTGCCAAATGAGAGGGGGAGGAGTTATGTTCTAGTTGAGAGTGTCCTAAGGACTGAAAGAGAACGGTCCAGTGTTAGTGTGTGTGTGTCTTAAGGTCTGCTAGTGAGCAGTCCAGTTAAAGGGTATAGAGACCCTAGTTAAAGTTGCAGGGGTTTATAGAGGTTTAGTGGAAACCCTATAATAGGTCCCCATTGTGTTATGTAACAGAAAAAGTTGTGCCTCTAAGGAAGTTTGAAACCAACCAAGATTGTACCCATTTGTGTCAAAATAAATTGTTTGCATCTTAAAAGGAAAACACCTCTCCTGATTCTTTTATTGGTGGTGGCCCTCAAAGTCAGTGGTCAGCCGGATAAATGGTGGCAGCGTGGTCAAGTGGTCACTGAGAAGTTTTTTAAAACTCCAGTCAGTTAAATGGTGAAGGGGGTGAGACAGTACCCTGCCAATAAATGTGAAGTTGCTGAGGTAACTCGAGGTTTTTCCTAGTTGGAGGTCAGCAGTGTGGACATAGAAAGATTGTCCAGTCTGAGGCCGGTCAAGAAGTGGAGTGGTCACATATTGGCGGCAGCGGTGGGATCTTTAAGAGAGGGTCCACCCTGTCCAGCCGGTTGATTTGAACGTAGCTTCACCGCAAAGGGTCACTTAGGAGGAAAGGTTTCACATTTGGGAGCCTAATCTCCGAAGGCCAGGTGGAAGAACCAGGTTTTCAATTGTTTCCTGAAGGATTCCAGTGAGGGGGCATTCCTGATCTCTCCCTGGAGGGAATTCCAAAGTCGGGTCCACAGAGGAGAAGGCTTTCTCCCTAGTGCTCACAAGCCAGGTCTGTGAGACTGGCAGGGGCAAAAGGAGGGCCTCCCCTGAGGAGCGAAGGGATCGGGCTGGTTCATGGGAGGAGAGCCGGTCATGAAGGTAGGCGGGTCCCAAACCATTTAGGGCTTTATAGATAATCACCTGCACCTTGAATTGGGCTCGGAAAGTAAACTGCAGCCAGTGGAGCTTTTTGAACAGGGGGGTTGACCGCTCCCTGTAACCTGCCCCGGTTATTAATCTGGCAGCTGAGCGTTGGACAAGCTGAAGTTTCCGGGCCGTCTTCAAGGGAAACCCCACGTAGAGCGCATTGCAGTAATCCAGTCTAGAGGTAACCAAGGCACAGACCACCATGGTCAAGTCAGACTTCACGAGGTATGGTCGCAGTTGGCGCACGAGTTTTAACTGCGCACAGCCACCGCCAGCCACCGTCGACACCTGAGCATCAAGCATCAGCGCTGAATCCAAGAGAACACGCAAACTGCGGACCTGTGACTTCAGGGGGAGTGTAACCCCGTCCAGCACAGGTTGCTACCCAATACCCCAATCAGATGAGCGACTGACCTGGAGGACCTCTGTCTTATCGGGATTGATCCTCAGCTTGTTCCTCCTCATCCACACCGTCACAGCGGCCAGGCACTGGTCCAGGATCCGAGGGGCTTCCTTGGAATCTCATGGAAAAGAGTCGTGGAGTTGGGTGTCATCTGCGTAGAGATGGCACTGCACTCCAAAACTCCGGATGACTTCGCCCAGCGGTTTCATGTAGATGTTAAATAGCATGGGGGATAAAATAGATCCTTGAGGGACCCCACAAGTCAAAGGCCAGGAATCCGAGCAGGAATCCCAGCTTCACCAACTGGGAGCGACCTTCCAGGAAGCATCGGAGCCTCAGAAGACACGTGCCGCTGAGTCCCATCCCGTCAAGTCTCCCCAGAAGGATACCATGATCGAAAGCCGCTGAGATGTCCAAGAGAACGAGCAGAGTCACACTCCCCCTGTCCAGCTCTCTGCGGAGGTCATGCACCAAGCCGGAAAGTTGTCTCGGTACTGTGTGCCCAGGTCTGAAGCCAGATTGCGAATGGATGACTGTTGCCAAGGCCTCACTTGAAAGGTAAGGAGCCAACTTGCCTTGCCTGGCAAAGATGCAAGGAAGAGTCCAATGTTCTGAAAGTCATGCTGAACAGAACCTCACAGGGCCAAATTCTATGCTGAGCATCCAGGGTCATTTCAATAATATATACATACTAGCTGTACTCGGCACGCGTTGCTGTGCCCTATTTAGGAGATGCGAGACAGTCTGAGTATGTAAGGGTTGGAATTGTTGTTAGTTATGGTGTTGTTGGGGCCATGGCTGTGTCGTTGTGGGTTGTTTTGGTGGGTGGGATGTTGAAGTCCTGGGGAGTTGTTGGTGTGTGGTGTTGCTGGCGTTCTGCATAGCTTGTGGATATACAATGTTTTTTTTGTCTTTCCGTCTGCTGTGTTGATGTAGAGGTTGATGCGTGTGTGGGTGGGGTACTTTGGAAGTGAGTGGAGGTGCTTGAAATCCCATTATCCATGGTGTGTCCTCCTCTAATCTGCAGTCGGATGGAGTGTGGGTCATGGGGTGCATTGTGTGCCAAGTTTGGTCTTTATCGGTCTTGGTTCTGGGCCACAGTGGTCTGTGGGGAATGATGGGTTTTGTAGTAGTACAAATCCCAGTATCCATGGAGGTACTTCAAGTCCCATAATCCATGGTCCACCCTCCTCCAAACTGCAGTAGAATGTAGCGTGGGTCATAATAGGGGCTCTGTGTGCCAAGGTAGGTTACTGTAAATTCAGGCCATACACAATGTCCCATGAGCTGAGGCCTAGTCAGGAACAGCAAGTTAATGAAGCCTTACTGTCAATTCAGAGCGTAAACAGCATTCCATTAAGTGAGGCCTAGTCAGGGAAATTAAGTTAATGAAGCCTTACTGTCAATTTTGGGCGTGGTCTGTGATTTGTAGGGTGTAAATTTTCTGTGGGAAGTGAATTGGGTGTTTGTGTTTGTGCCTCAGCCCTTTGCCTTATCCTCCCTCTGACAGTTTATTATGGGTCGGAATGTTCATGTTGGCTGGCCAGTACAGGAGTTATGCAAACCGCCCTTATTGGCAGCCAATCATGTTGTCAGAATCTAGAGGCTGGGAGAGTTGTTGGCAGCCCCGGAGGATGCTGGGAAATGTAGTTTTTATTTACTCGTTGTTTTGGGGGCCTTTTAGGTTTTGGGGGCGAAGTTTCTTTGCTACAAACGTACCTTGCTTGAGGCCTATTTCTGTTGGCAAGTTTGGTGTTTCTGCGTTGTAAGGTTTCTCTGTTTGGGACGGTCGTTCCATGACGGGAACCCCTTTATATAATGGATAAAATAATTCACTGCAGGGAAGCACATGTTCCTTCAAAATGAACAAGGTACATAGGCTCACAGGTGAATTTTATCAGTCAGGGAGATTGTGAAAAATTTTACATTCTATTGTACACTTGCAACTTACAAATAGTGACCTCTGATTCTGATATACTGTCTATTTCAGAGTGGGCGGCATGAGTGCGTGTATATGCATGTTTTTGTGACCGAAGGGACACTGAGATGCTGGAATGAACAATGCGTTGCAGCTGAATTGAATTCCTGTTTCGAAGTAGAGATGAGGCACATTAGGCAAAAGGGGGTGAGTCACTTACTTGAGCAATGTGAGCACATCTTTAGTCAATATAGAATTTCCAATCCATCACTTTTTAAAAAATTGAATGTGAAATGAAACAGCAGGAGACTCTTTCCTCATAGGCTGTATCTGCTTAGTTTCTGTATCTGTCTCTACATAGATCACATCATAGCTGGACATCAAGTTGAAGCACATTCTTCAGTATTCCTCTGCAATGTAAGAGAAGCATTCCCGTGGTGTGCATGCCTAGGTACTGGACGCAAAGCATCAGCGCTGGGATTTACAAAAGCACGGAACATTCTTTAACCCTTGCCCTGATTCCAGGGTCACTTTCCAAGGTAAATGCAGCCAACAGTTCTCCACCCATCTCAAGTCTCAGTTCAACAGATGCACATCTGCTAGTATGACTGTAGAGCCTCTCCCGTCCACGCCCCCCAGTTTGAGGAGTCTGAATTAAGCGTGTTTAGAAATGCAGATGCCATAATCCCTGGCTCCTATTTCTTCACCTTGGTGCTTCTAACCTTTCACCATTGCCAACACTACTTCGGATTATTTATTTTATTTATTTTATTTATTTATTGGGCTTCTAGGCCGCCACTCCCGGGAGGCTCGGGGCGGCTCACAACAGGCAGGTAACAATAAAAACACATTAAAAGACAACACATAAAATAAAATATCAGGATTAAAATACAGTATGAGGTGCAGAATACAGAGCACAGCATAACGTAATATACAACAGTATTGGCGGGCTATGCACTAGCAGCACCTATAGGCCAAAGGTCTGTTGAAAGAGGTACGTCTTGCATGCCCGCCTGAAGGGCAAGAGGTCTTGGAGAGCACGCGTCTCAGCCGGGAGAGCGTTCCACAGCGTGGGAGCAATCACGGAGAACACTCTCCTGCGGGTTGCCATTAGCCTAAATGACCGCAAGATGGGATAACCAACAGGTTGGTGTTTTCAGACCGGAGTGATCTCGTAGGGCAGTATGGGGAAAGACGGTCCCTCAGATACGCTGGCCCCAGACCGTGCAAGGCCTTAAAGGTAAGCAGCACCAACACTTTGAAGGTGATCCGGTGCTCAATTGGGAGCCAGTGCAGATCCTGCAAGGTAGGTGTAATATGGCAACCTGCTGGGGTGCCAGACAGGAGCCGGACGGCAGTGTTCTGCACCAGCTTGAGCTTCCGGGTCACCGACAGAGGAAGGCCAATGTAGAGTGTGTTACAGTAGTCAAGTCTCGTGGCTTGGATCACCGTGGCCAGGTCGTTCCGGGATAGATAGTGGGCCAGCCGCCTTGCCTGTCTTAGATGGAAAAAAGCGGTTTTGCTGACCATGGAGACCTGGGTCTCCATGGTCAGCTGGGAGTCCAAGTGGTCTCCCAGGCTCTTTACTAAAGGCGATGGGCATAACGCCACACAGTCCAGGGTTGGAAGCTGGACATCCCCATCATCCGGACGACCCAACCACAAGATCTCCGTCTTCGCTGGATTCACCTTCAACCTACTGGCTAGCAGCCATCCAGTAACGGCCTCAAGGCAGTGTTGGAAATTATCGGGGATGGATCCAGGCCTGCCCTCCATCCTCAGAATGAGCTGGGTGTCATCCGCGTACTGGTGGCACTGGAGACCACCTCGCCCCTCCTCACTCGCTGACGCCGATGGTGGAGGAAGGCGGCCAGCCATTTCAGGGCTGTCCCCCTCACTCCAGCCATGGCCAGGTGGTGGATCAAAAGATTGTGGTCGACTGTGTCAAACGCTGCCGTGAGGTCCAATAACACGAGCAGCGCAGACCCACCTTGGTACCGTTATACTGGTATAGTTATACTGCTGAAAGCCGATGTGGTGTAGTGGTTCAATTGGTGGCGTAAGACTCTGGGAGACCAAGGTTCAAATCTTTGCTTGACCATGCAAATTGACTATGTGACATTTACCAATGTGAGAGCGAAATCCCGTGTGGCTTCCGTAGTCTTGTGATACTTGCTCCGGAACCCGGAAGTGAGTAATTTTTAAAAATATTATTATTTAATTTATTTTTTATTTTTATTTTTATTAAAAAGCTTAGGGGGCCGCAGGGAAGGGGCTGGGTGGCCGTATACAGCCCCGGACCGCCATTTGGACAGCCCTGTTCTAGGACATATATCCCATTTCGGCTTTTACACCCACTTCTCTATGTATCTAGAATAGGAACAGTTGGCAGATGCCTACGTTTCCAAGTGGAGCAAGCAACAGAGAGGAAGCATTAAAACAGCAACTAAAGCTGCTTTTGAAAACAAGGGGAAATACAGTCCGAAAGAAACACAGGCGAACATCTTGAAGCAATTATACTACAGACACGGGGCTGTCAATGCATGCTTCCCTGTCAGCTTCACCTGATCATGTGTCGTGTATATGTGGTCTCCAAAAAACAAAACCATGGTGATGCCGTGGGAGAATCCCAGGTTCAAAGCAAACTGTGTATGGATTTAGCTGCTATGGTTCTCCTTGGCTCTGCTTTCCTTCAGCAACGTCTAATTGTGCCCAGTTTGAGTTTCTAGCTTTCCCATCAAGACGTCAACAAAAACTCGGAGTCTGCCTGTTAGCCTAAGAAGAATGTTAATTACTTCTTAAAAATCAAATCTATGTCACATTGATATCCTCCCCTTTCTTCTTATGTCCCTGGACAGAATCATTCTGACAATATTGTGCTTTTGATATGGCAACCTTTCAGTGGACTCAAGACCGAAGGAAACGTAAGTGAATTAAGATCATCTTATCCATTCATTTGCCTTTGTCCCTGCACACGCAAAGCTGGTGAAGAATTCAAGAGTCCACAAACATACATGGTAACCCTTCTCCATTCTTTATGTATTGACTAGCTTGGGGACCCGGCGGTGCCCGGGTTATTTGAGGAAGGCATTGTGTGTCAAGGTTGGTCCTTATCAGATGTTTATGTGGCTCGCAGTGGTCTCAGGAAGTTAGTGAAGGTACTGCAAGTCCCATTGGCCGTATGGATGCCCCTCCAAATAGCACCAGGATGTAGAGTGGGTCATGGGGGCTCTGTGTGTCACGTTTGGTCCTGATTTGTCATTTGTATGAACCACAGTGTTCTAAGGAAGTGAGTTAAAGTACTGCAAGTCCCATCATCCATGGTCCATCCTCCCTCAAACTGCACCAGGATGTATAGTGCATCTTGGGGAATCTGTGTGCCAAGTTTGGCCTTGTTCTCTCATTGTTGGGGGCCTAGTCAGGAAAATCAATTTGAGGAAGCTTAACTGTCAATTCAGGCCCTAAACAATATCCCATGACTTGAGGCCTAGTCAGGAAAATCAAGTTAAGGAAGCCTTGTTGTCAATTTTGGGTCTGGTCTGTGATTTATAGGGACTACAGTGTTGTTTGAGAAGTGAATCAGGTGAAGGTACTGCAAATCCCATCATTCGTGGCCCATCCTGCCCTAAACCGCACCAGGTTGTGAAGTGGGCCATTGGGCCCCTGTGTGCCAAGTTTGGTTCTGATCCGTCATTGCTGTGGGCCACAGTGACTGACTGCCTGAGGCCTTTCCTTTTCCCTCTGTGTCACCTGAGAATGTTGGATTGTAGATGGCCAATTAAAGTCCTTTATGCAAATACGCCCTCAGAGGCAGCCAATCCCCTCTGTCTGGGGCCTTAGAATGTTTGAGTTCTGAGGCTGGCCAATCAGAGTCCTTTATGCAAATAGTTCCACAGTGGCAACCAATCAAAATGCTACCACATATTCCTCCGCACCTCCACCTGCAAACACTGACTTTTATTAGATAGATAGATAGATAGATAGATAGATAGATAGATAGATGACCTATTCAGAACTGGAAAAGCAGGTCACAGAACATGATTGATAACGCGTTTGAAGTCTATTCCAGAAGATAATCCCTCTGTTACATTCAATGTGTGACGTGCTTTCATATTTCTGGCTAGATATACTGGTCTGTGCCCCATGTAGGAGCCCTCTCTCCCTTATTCACCCATTAAGGCAAGGAACATATTATTTTCTTTATTGAGATGGCACGAAAAGGAAGATAGAAAATCACGAGCGGGCTGGTAAACAAACCAGAGGAACAACTGTGAACACACACAATACTATAGTCCAGGTGTATCTCTAAGTGGTTGTGTATAATAGAATATAAAGATCATGCATACGGTTTGAAGATATCAAAGTTATATTTTACACTTTCACAATCCTTAGCATTCGAGAAAATCCGATGTATATCCAATGGAGACAATGCTATTGGTATAGCTATTCAGTCCCATAGAAAGTCCGCAATAGTCCGTGGATTCAAACAAACGGTGTCCCAATGTCCGCTGCTGATCATGGGTAGCCAAAATAATGGGAGAAGTCTGCCGGATGGGTGTGAGGTTCTCGAACGAGATGGGTATGATCACAAACACAAACACGGAAACCTGGTGGGACGAGCGTAATGCCCCTGTAGGGAGATCCCCAAGACGCCGAAGAAGAGAGCAGAATCAGCGTCTCCTCGTAGTACAGGCAGATTCAACACAAGAGCCGATGGCAGGTGGATGCTCCAATATCGCGGCCACACAAAAACCGTTTCGGGATCCTTTCTCAAGGCTAACAACATTACATATAAGTGTCCAATAACCTATATAAAATAATTACAAGTATACACATATTACAGTCAAGTATACCATACCAATGCCCATAAATACATACAATATAATACATACCAAATCTCGAGATGAGGCAATCATAACCCTACTTTATATTGAGTAGGGTGACCCAAAGGTAACCTTACAAGGGAAGAATCAGGGTATTTATTGAAGAATGGAGCTGATACAGATTGGGTCATTGAGACCACGTGGCCACTCTGTGTCAAGGCGGATTATCCATTCATTTTCTAGTCTAATTAGAAGATTGGAAATATCCTGTTGAGGATTAGGGGTCACTTTTTCCAATACTCTAACCTTTAAAGAGGTAGTAGAATGTTTCATGTAGTAAAGGAAAGGAAAGTTACCTTTCCAAGATGGAAAATGTGTCAACCTCCAGACACTCTTGGATAGGAAAGAAATGTAAGGGTTGTGTTCAAGAAATACCTGAAACAGTTGGTGGGTGAGATACACATTTGCTAGGATTTCTATTGCAGTGGTGTCAGATAATAACGTACTGGGTTTGGTAACTTTGTGATCACACGAGTGAATTTATCTAGGACAGGGCTGTCCAACTTCTACTGGCCCAGGGGCCTGAATTCCAGTCACTGATGACCTGGGGGGCCGTAGGGTCTGCCCCGCCGCCCGCCCGCCCTCTCCCCCGCCCTCCCCCTTATTTTAATTTAATATTAAATATATTTAATTCCATCCTCCCCTCTCCCCTTATTTTAATGTATCCCATCTCCCCTTATTTCATCTTTAAATATATTTAATTTTATATTTAATACATGAGGGGAGATGGGGGGAGGGAATGAGGAGCCCCCTGAGGAGCCCCCTGCTTCGGCCTACCTTTTCCAAACGCGCAGGATCCAGGAGTACCCGGACGACGAGAGAGGCGATGACCGACTGAGTCGAAGAAGGTCCTAATCACGTCTGTGGGCCTCAGTGATCCAGTAGTAGAGTAGCAGAAGAGTATCACGAGAATACGTAATCCTCACAGGATTTCTCTGTCAACGCCGGCGTGATCTCACGTTGACAGCGAAATCCCGTGTGGATTGCGTATTCTCACGATACTTGCTCTGAACCCGGAAGTAGGTATTTTTTTTAAAAAAAATATTTTTTATTTTATTTTTCAATTTTTATTTTTATTGAAAAGCTTAGGGGGCCGTAGGGAAGGGGCTGGGGGGCCGTATGCGGCCCCCGGGCCGCCAGTTGGACAGCCCTGATCTAGGACATGAAGTGGACAACCAATTTTGAACCAGTTATGTGTATAGTACTCATTTGGAAGGAAGAGAAGACACTAAGTATAATAAAAATAATCACTTTGGGATTAGGGATTTTCAACACTGTATGCAAGCCTCTATATTTCAAACATGGGATATTTGCAGACAGATTATAGCTGCCCGAAACTGACAGATTGAAGGAATTCAAGCTTTACCTTCCTCATAATTTATTATGCCATTACAGCAAAGGAGCCTGCTAAATATCCATTTGTCAGAGTTGTGCAAAGGCCTAGAGAGAGAGCATGAGTGGCATCTCTGATCTGTAGTAATCCAGAGACAACTGAGGCAAGATTTCACAAGATGTGGTTACGACATTGGTTTCATTTCCACCAGACTGCAGGAAGTCTAAGAAAGAGGGAAAGTCGATATTAGCAAAATCTGCCCTTGTTTCTCATATACATTAGGGCTGTTATGCTCCTCTTCCTCCAGCAGCACACCAAAAACCCAATAGTTCAAATATAAAGAGTTTATTGAATAAAGAACAATAAGAAGGGGGAAAGGGTTTATTTACCAGAAGCAGCAGGCAGGATATAAATAGCAATATACAAAAGCAGTCCGGAGTCATTAAAAGTCCTTCAAATCCATGGAAACTTCACAGGAATTCTCTCTCGGCATGACTTCACGAACGAAGATTCTGAGGAAGGACTCATTCACGCTTTTTACAAGCGCGTTGATGACTAAAAAGGCCAATCCGAGATAGGCAAGTCCGGTTGCAGAAAGCACCGCAGAAAGTCTCCTTGGGTGATGTTCTTTCCAAGTTGCGTTGTCATTTCTGTTTAAGAACATAAGAAGAGCCATGCTGAATCGGGCCTCAGCCCATCTAGTCCAGCATTCTGTATCACACAGTGGCCCACCAGTTGTACACGGGGATCTCGAGCAGAAGGGAGGGCAAAACCCTGACCTGCTCCCGACCCCCCACAACCAGTACCCGGGGAAATCCTGCCTACCTCAACCAACTCCGAGGTGGCACTAGAATGTCATTTCAGTAACTACCGATACACTTGGTATCCATGAATCTGTTTAATCCTGCCTTGAAGCTGTCCAGGCTGACCGCTGTCACAACCTCCTCTGGAAGTGAGTTCCATAACCCAATGACCCTCTAGGTGAAGAAATATTTCCCTTTATTAGTCCTAATTTTCCTACCTTGGAGCTTCAGGGAGTGCCCTCTAGTCCTAGTGTTTTGTGACAAGGAAAATATTTTTTCTTTATTCACCTTTTCTATCCCATGCATGATTTTACACACTTCGATCAAGTCACCTCTTAGACGCCGTCTTTCAAGGCTGAAAAGACCAAGGCGTTGCAACCTGGTTTCATAAGGGAGCCGCTCCATCCCTTGGATCATTCTTGTTGCCCTTTTCTGTACCTTTTCCAGTTCCGTTATATCCTTCTTAAGGTGCGGAGACCAGAATTGTACACAGTACTCCAAATGTGGCCTTACCATAGATTTGTAGAGAGGTAATACAACATTTGACGACCTATTTTCGATTCCCTTTCTGATCATGCCTAGCATAGAATTTGCTTTTTTTCACTGCTGCGCACTGGGTTGACATCTTCATTGAGCTGTCCACCAAGACCCCAAGATCCCTTTCCTGGTTTGTCTCGGAAAGCTTTGACCCCATCAATTGGTAGGTGTAGTTGGGGTTCTTTGCCCCGATGTGCATGACTTTACACTTGTTTAGGTTAAAATGCATTTGCCACTTTGTTGCCCATTCACTTTGCTTCCCCCCAAATAAACCAAACATCAGAAATGCCCTGAAACAATATTTGTTATGTTATAACTTTAATAAATCCTGTACTCTCATATTGTTATGAACACATGAAATCCAAAACAGAGAGCCATGCCTGAAAGGCTATTTTGGGGGGGGAAACCCAAACATATAGATTTTGAGGTTCCTGGTTAAAGCCTTTAAAACCATAAAAGGGTGCAAAGACCTATCAAGATATCATTAAAAAAAAATAAAACACAGGGCAACGGCTGGTTGTTATGCTTTATACTTCAGAATAGATGTGTGCATATCTGCAACACATCTGAAATGATTAGCTTAGGCCTTTAATAATAATTTTTCCCCCTCTGAGTTTAAAGTAAACTCCAATTAGGTTGGCAATAAACGTGATGCCATCTGGAAGCCATTGCGAACAGAAGCAACAGGCAAGGTCTCACTGGAATAACACATGTGGACCTAGTGTGTTAACTTCAGCCATGAGACAAAATTAAACAGCCACCCTTTGCATTAAATCAGGGCTGTCCAACTTCTGCCGGCGCAAGGGCCGGACTTCTGGTGAGTGATCAGCCTGGGGGGGCCTGGCCACGCCCCTGGCCACGCCCCCGGCCACGCCCCCGGCCACGCCCCCGGCCACGCGGCTCCGCCCGCTTCTGAGGCGGTTGTGACGCTTTGGGAGAGGAGGAGGAGCCACAGGGAGCCGTCCGCGGCTCCACCCCCTCCCAAAGCATCACAACAGCTGTTGTGACGCTTGGGGGAGAGGGCGGGCCGCGAGGAGGCTCCCCGTGGCTCTGCCCCTCGCCCAAAGCTGGCATGACACTTTGGGAGAGAGGGAGGAGCCACGGGGGGCTCCCCCTGCCCTCCCAAAGCGGGCAAAACCGCGCGCATGTGCACTTTTTGGGGGGATTTTTTTTAAAAAATCTATTTTTATTTTTTATTTAAAAGCTTAGGGGGGCGTAGGGAAGGGGCTGGGGCCGTATACGGCTCCCGGGCTGCCAGTTGGACAGCCCTGCATTAAATTCTCAAACCGTCCTTTGATGTCAATGCTGCGGTTTAGAAAAGGAACAGTTCACCCATTATGGATTTCTTTTAAAAATATTAATTATACTTCCAGAATGTGGAATATTCACAGGCCCGGATTAACCCCTTTTGGCGCCCTAGGCCACATTTTGGAATTACGCCCCCAAACCAACCTCTACCGCACCCACCCATGCCTTCTTTCCACTGCCCGGCAGCAGCCCCGGGGGCTTCCCTTCCTTCCTTGAATCAAGGACGCGAGCAAGGAGGAGGAGGAAGGAAGGGAAGCCCCCGGGGCCGCTGCCGGGCATGCGCAGCAGGAGGGTGCAAGGCAAGCGCCTCTGCCTCCTCCGCCATGTTCCTGGGTGCCGTGTGTGCATGCCCGGCAGCGGCCCCAGGGGCTTCCCTCTGCCTCCTCCTTCCTTGACAAGGGGGTGGGGGCGATGGCGAGGAGGGGTGCCATTCCCTCCTCCCCCGCCCCCTCGCAGTGCTCTTTCCGCCAAGGGGAGGCTGGGAAGGGAGAAGGCTACAGAAGTGGAAGCTCCCTTGTGGCTCGTCTTCGTGTGCCAAAAGCGCATGCACGGGCTGGGCGCCTGCCCCTCCTTTCCTCTGCTGCCCTCCTCCTCCCTTCCTCCTCCTCAGGCCACGCTGCAGCACTGAGAATGGAGGCGGGTAAATGTCCCGGTGGCAGCGGAAGGTTCGGATGGCGCGCTGCATGGATGGCGTGCCACGCGCATCACGCACAGGCGTTGCATTTGTATTCGTTTCAACTTTTTTTTGGCCCATGATTTTTGCGCCCCCCCCCCCCCTGGCCTTGCACCCCTAGGAAAAGTAGTAGTGGGGTGTTCTCCAAACACGCGAAGAGTAGGAAAAAGCGGGATATTTCAATGTCTTCAAATGAAGTATTTTTATTATTCTTGTATTTATTCAATGCTTTTTAAGTGGACGGTGGATAATAAATCTATAGGAGTAGTATGTCATACATAGGCATCGTCATCCAAAGGAATATATTCAAAAATCATCCATTTCTTCATCAATATAAATATATATATATATATATATATATATATATAAATCTTAGTATAATCTGGATTAAATGCCAATGCGTCAGGTCGACGGTCTATAAAGGCCCTGCCGTTTCGCCGTTTCCGGCTTCTTTGGGACCTGTCCACTATTTCTTATCCACTTTACAAAATCCACTGGTCCGATATCAAATTTTTCACAATTATATATGTGGACGCAGCCACTATTCCATTTCATCGGACCTAGTCTGGCCTTATGGGTAATCTGGGCCTGAATATTCTGCAGATCACCATTGTGGAACTCCCACAATAAAGGAGGAGAAGATTCAGACAACGTTCTGGACAGTCCCGAATTAATTCACAACAAACCAGGAGAACCCTGGCTTGTAACGAATTAATTTGATAGTGGATTTATTCCACGCCTCCTTAGAAGGCGTGGGATAAATCCACTATTTCCCGGTAAACTGTGGAAATACCCACCCCCTCCCCCACAAGTCCCAGACCCCTTAGAAAAGTAATAAAAACTTACCCATCCCCCAAAATAATAATGAATGATACATACCTATAATGGTAATCAAATAATGCATATAATATAATGGTGGGCACAGCCACCGGCGTATCCAGGTACACGGACGGCGCAGCACAGAACAAGGCCAGTTTAAATGTAGTAACAAAGAGCATCAGGTGTGTACGCATGAGTTAACCAAAGTAATTACATAAGGATTTCATTATTATTTTCTGTACCAATCCTTGGATCCTCCGGGCAGTATGCTCCATTGCGGAACATTTGATTATGTGTTTGACTTGCTTTATACTCATATATGTATATATATTATATCACCAGATTTACCGGACCAGTGGATATGTTGTGATATATGGATATATATGTTTTCGGGGTCCAGATGAAGCCAATTTGGCGAAACGGCATAGGCCCATTCTGACCGTCGACCCGCATCTTCCCTTCTATCCCGGATTATATTTGAACTTTGGATTACATGAATTTATATGCTATATTTTGGGATTTTTGAAGCGAAGCTTGATTTTGAGTTTTATATCCTACGACTCTCCACTTTAAAGATGATGTTATGAAATAATATATGAATAAATTGGATTGAAACGCTATACGTTCCCCACTTCTGAATTCTTACATCTGAGGAGCTACACCCAACCTTCTTTGTATTTCAGAAGCAAAACCAATTTGGCAAACCCAAATTGGTTCGGCGCCCTGACAGGGAGGGATGGCAAGCTCTAACCGGATTCCCAGGACACAGAGGTCCATGGCATCTCTATAAGAGAGGTTAGGGTCACTTGGATACCAACGCCGAAGACCAAATCCAGCGTGTGGCCAGCCTGGTGTGTGGGCCCAGTGTTACAAAGTGTGATGAGCTGCACATTTGCTTTGTCACATTTGTACCACATTACTTGGTGGGTGTAAATGTGCCCCGAGTCTCTGGAGCAGCAGAAAATAAGTTTGCCCTCCTCAATATGACCTTCTTTCAAACATTGAAACATAGCTATCATGTCAGCTCTTGATGTTCTCCAGGATAAGCAAACCCAATTCCCTAAACTGCTCTTCATAGGGCTCGGCTTCTGGGTGCAATCCCACTTGTCAATAAATTCTAATTTGACAACACTTAGGACTTCATCACATTGATAATGTCCCCGGGATCGATTCACCAGCCTCCATGGCGAATCGGCACCAACCTCCGTGTCCCTCCTCGCTGGCAACAGGGCCGTAGCCAGGATTTTGGTTCGGGGGGCTGAGACTGGGTGGAAGAGGGTCTACCCTAGCAAACCTTTTGTATTGTTATCCCAATAACCCCATTGATGTGGGATATAATGAGCATGGTGATCAGATCATGATATGAATAAACATAACAGCTTAAATAATGTACCAGTAAGGCCTTCTCGCGGACCACCCTGAGAATTTCGGGGGGGCTGAAGCCCCTTAGCCCCCCCCCTGGCTACATGCCTGGCTGGCAACTATGCTTCCCCATCACATGTGGGGAAGCTAAGCCACACAGCTTCCACCCCCCCCCCCTCAACTGACACCATGATTACTTATGGCTGCTTGCACCCTTCACTGACCGCATTGTCAGCCTGCATTGTGTGCTGGGCATACGGCTCCATTAATCAGATGTGCTGCATTCATCCCAGGACACTTGCAGCCCATCATTTGTTAAGGTCGTAATCTTCTTTCTTCATCTCCTTTTCCTTAAGTGGTATTGACTTATTTAAAGTTTAAGGCTAAGGGCAAGGACCCATCAAATTACCTATTTGGAAGTCACAGATATCCTTTTTGGTTCAACCATGGACTATAAATACTTTAAGTACTTTAAATAAAAACAGTAAATCTATGTATATAATAAAAGTCAGTGTTTGTGGCGGTTCGGTGGTGCGGAGGGAGGAATATGTGCCAGCGTTTCGATTGGTTGCCACTGTGGGATTATTTGCATAAAGGACACTGATTGGCCAGCCTCAGGACTCTGACACTCTGAGGCACCAGATTATTTGCATAAAGGACTCTGATTGGCCAGCCTCAGAACTCCAACACTCAGGCACCAGACAGAGGGTATTGGTTGCCACTGAGAGACAATTTGCATAAAGGACTCTGATTGGCCAGCAAAACAGAATGCACCTGCATGCTTGCATTAGGCAAATGACAGTTTTTTTCGGTTGGAAATGGAATGTTCATATTCTGGGAGGTGCGAAGGTGCCAAGGACTAAGCAACAGCGTTTCAATAGGTTGCCACTAGGGGATTATTTGCATAAAGGACTCTGATTAGACAGCCTCAGAATTGCAACATTCTACGGCCCCAGACAGAGGGGATTGGTTGCCACTGAAATGGTATTTACATAAAGGACTCCAATTGGCCATGCACATTCCAACATTTTAAGGTGACTCAGAGGGAAAAGGAAAGGCCTCAGGCAGTCAGACACTGCGGCCCACATCAGTGACGGATCAGGACCAAACTTGCCCACTTCACAATGCAACCCTCACCCAATGACCTCAGACCAAAATTAGCACACAGAGTCCCCTTGACCCCCTCTACACCCTGGTGCTGTTTCAAGGAGGATGGACCACAGATGATGGGACTTGAAATACCTTCACTCACCTTCTGAGACCACTGCAACCCTCATCCAGAGAATGATCAAGGCCAAATGTGACACACAGAGCCCCCATGGCCCACTCTACACCCTGGTGCTGTTTGGAGGGGGGTGGACCATGGCCGATGGGACTCGCAGTACCTTCACTAAGTTCCTGAGACCACTGTGAGTCACATTAACATCTGATAAGGAACAACCTTGGCACACAATGCCTTCCTCAAATAACCCGGGCACCGGCGGGTCCCCAAGCTAGTAAATAAATAAACAGATCTGCATGCTAAACTGAGTACATAGCACACACCTTTGGTTGCACTTGCATCAACCAGCAAAAGTGGTGCTCATTCTTGTTCAAGTCCTAGCCCTTTTCTCAACTGTTCTTGACCCCTTTACACACATGACCATGGAAAAAATAAAATTGGTTGATAAAGACAAGATCTTGATCATTTATAGTTACTCTTACTAGCGAATGCAGAACGTGATGCTGTATGCTGAACAACAAAATAGTAGGCATGGGAAAAAAAGTTATGAAAATTAAAAGATTCGTAAGAAATTCGTAAGAAATGCTACTTTCGAGCGTTTCCGCACCTGGAACGCCAACCAGGAAGTGGACTTTCTTTTAGAACCTCGGGGCCAGGATTTTCTTAAGTGTCGTTATTAGGTCGTAAGGGGGCATAAGGGGGCACCCTCCTTCTCTCTCACCACCCTCCCGCCTCCCTTGCCAATATTATGGCAAGGCAAGCCCTAAACTCTCTCCTTCGCTCGGCTGGAAGGGAAGCCTGGAAAAAATGTAAACAGAGAGGATTACTCAGAAGTAAATCTGCAAAGGAGGGCACTTTGGATGAAGGGCCCTCCTTTGTGGATTTACTTCTGAGTAAACCTCTCTGTTTACATTTTTCCAGGCTTCCCTGCCTCTCCTGCCCTGCCAGGATCTAAGGCATCAAAGAGTATTGGGGTGAGAAACCAACCTAATGTATCATAGAATGAATGCTACTGTAAGTGCCTAATATTATAAGTAATCCAACTGGTCATACCTACATTCCATGCACATGCAATAATACAGCAGTAATAACAATAACAAGAGGTAAAATGCAAACCGAAGTATTCTGAGTGGTCCCTGCTTCATGCAAACGGGCTCATGCGGTGCAAACGGTGCAACGGAAATTAGCCCGGGAAAAGCCAGCTTGGGTGCACACCCATAAATATTCTTGGGTGGGGGGATTTGTTGCAGAATCCCGGCCTCATAGAGAAGATTCTGCAGCAACCCCCCCCAAAGAATATGTATGTGTGTGCACCCAAGCAGAAAATGCTGTCTTTTCCCCGGGCTAATTTCCCGGGCTCACAAAGAAGAGCCCGTTTGCACCGCATGAAGCAGGGACCACTCAGAACACTTCGGTTTGAATTTTACCTCTTCTTATTCCCATTGCTATTACTGCTGTATTATTGCATGTGCATAGAATGTAGGTATATGACCAGCCTGGGCAAACTTGGGCCCTCGCTCCCTCGGGATCGGGGTGAGAGAGAGGCAGCGAGGAGCGAGGGGGGTTCCTCCTCCTTGTCTTTTGCTGCTTCCAAGAATAGAATACCCCTCCCTCCCTCCCTCCTTCCTATTTGGAGAGTCCCATCTAGAATTCAGTGGGATTGATTCAAGTTTTTGGCCTACAACTCCCAGAAATCCCAGCCAATTTACCAGCTGTTAGGATTTCTGGGAGTTGAAGGCCAAAACCATCTGGAAAGCGCATGCTCTGGCATACGAATTTCTAACGAATTTCCTTAGTACTTAAGTTACATTTCCGAAATTTTTGGGAATTTTTTTGTAAGTCTTTGATATACTAATCAAAAAAAAATCCCCCCCCCCCCATTTGATTTTAGAATCGCCATTTTTCGATTTGTTACCATGCCTACAAAATAGGTTCAAACTAAAGAGGGGGAAAAACTTAAAGTTGAAAACAGTTTTCATTTTTGTCCTGACCCGCCATCTCTTTAATCTTTGTAAATAATCCAGATTTCGGTCTCCTTGCTGACAAAAGGAAGATCAATTTAAAATATTTGAATAAGCAGACTAGAGCGTGCTTTGTTAAACAGAGTGACACGTTGGAAAGGCCCACGTAATGCTGATGAATGCAAGTTCGTTTGCATCAAAATGAAGAATAATAAACACAGGTACCAAATTAGACAAACTGCAGAACGGCACTGTGGTAGTAGGGCCCCTCGCCCAATATAGTTATTTTTACTGAACTCTTGATTTTGAATACCCAGAATTCATGCATCAGTTGAAAAAGCAATTAAAAAAGTAAGATCCCATATATCATATGTCTTCACTTTCAACTCTGTTATGCAATTTACTGTTCCCAGTTATTTGAATTTTTCTGTCCCATCGTCGTCATCATCATTATCATCTTTCTCATCATCAGTTTCTCACTTGTTAATCGCCCTCCATTGAAATGCTCCAGGCAATTTACACAAAACAATTGCATTAGAAATACACAATACTGAATAGACTGCATTAAACATTAAAAGCTCTGCTCAAAAGCCAGGTCTCGAGTGCCTGAGCAAAGGGTCGCAGGTCACGCATGGCCCTCAAGTGGGGAGGCAAGGAGTCTCACAAGACAGGGGCAGAGGTGGAGAAGGCCCCGCATCTTGTGCTCTCGAGGCGTGCTTCCCTGGGGCCTGGAACATACAGTAAGTTTAGTTGGAGGAGTCGTGGCGACCACTGGCAGAGGGGAGGGGAGAGGCGGTCTCTGAGGTATGCCGGCCCCTGACCATAAACCACCTTAAAGGTCAGAACCAACAACTTAAACAGGGCCCGGAATTCCCTTGGAAGCCGGTGCAAGTGTCACAGAGTTGGAGTTATGTGGCCTCTCAAAGGTGTTTCTGCAAGTAGCCTAGCAGCCACATTCTGAATAATGCGGATCCTCCGAGCAGTCGTCAGGGGAAGGTCAACATACAAGGCGTTACAATAATCCAGTCTAGATGTGACTGTCGCATGGATGATTGTAGCCAAGGCTTCCTCTGAGAGGTAAGGTGCCAGTTGTCTCGCCTGCCGGAGATGGAAAAAGGCTTCTTACTAACATTAGCGATCTGGGCCTCCATAGTCAACTGTGAATCCAGGACGACACCCAAGCTCTTGACAGTGGAAGATGGATGAAGGGGGGCACCATCGAAGTTGGGCAGGGAGGGCGCCACTCCAGGCGGGCGGCCAGGCCACAAAATCTCAGTCTTATTAGGATTCACCTTCAGCCTACTGGCATGCAGCCACCTCGATACAGCCTCAATATTTTGTAACCATGATTTGTTGCTTTCATGAAGGTGATGAGGAAAGCAGGTCAAACTGTGCTAAGTACATCATTTGAAGCTATACACATTGGAAGCCTCGATAAACATTCAGAAATGCATTGCAAGTGGAACAGAACATGTTTTATTGAATCATCCACACAATGTAGCTAAGGTGAAGCAAAAAGCAATGTTTTCTGTATCTGGAGCACATTTAAGCCACCAGTTCTTGTATTTCCCTTTCTTATCATATGGTAACACTTCACACATTTGCTACCTTGACTCTCTCCTTATAAATCAGCCAGGCTGTCAGCTCTGGGGAGGGTGCTTCGCTCTCTGGGGCACGATCCATTTCAATTTGTGAATCATTTTTGGTAGCAAAATAGCTAGACCATTCAATGAAGGGTGCAATTACAACCATAGAGAGGGGAATGTTGATTTAACTCAGACCTAGGCTCATTACAGGCCCTGGAATTTTAGGGCCCAAACCTTAGAATTAAGAACTTGCTTGGGTTATGTGAGAATGTATTGTACCACATCTACCACGATTGCCTTGAGCAAGTCATTCAAACAGCAGCAGGTCCTACACAGAGGAATGTCTGAAAAATGGGAAAATATTAAAATAATTAAAACTTGTGCGCCAGCTGCACCCGTACCTTGGGAAGTCTGACTTGGCCACGGTAGTCCACACTCTGGTTACATCCCGTATAGACTACTGCAACACGATCTACATGGGGTTGTCTTTGAAGACTGTTTGGAAGCTTCAACTGGTCCAATGGATGGAAGCCAAGTTGAAAACGAGATTGGTTTTTACTGTGTAACCTTTGTATGCTGTTTCCGAATTTCGGATACTTCCGAATTTTGGAAATTTTTGCCTACTTCCGACTTTTGAAGCAATTTCAAGAGCAGCCCTCCCAACAGGAATTCCGAATTCCCAATTCTGGAATTCTGAATTCCGAATTCCCAATTCTGGAATTCTGAATTCCCAATTCCCAATTCTGGAATTCTGAATTCCAAATTTTGGATGTCATTTCCGAATTGCTGATTGCTCATTGGCTGATGGGTAACAGCTGACTCTCCCATCTGCTGATTTTTTTGCCCCTTTTTGAAAACGGATGCCATTTTTTAAGACTTCCAAAGACTTTCAAATTTTGGACATTCTTCCGAATCAATTCCGAATTTTTTCCAAAAAAAAATCGTTAGTCTATCACATCAGAAGCTAAATCGCAATCAACATCCGAAATGACTTCCGATGGGCATTTTTCAATTCGGAAACAGGCCTAGCTTTTAACTATGCATTGTTTTATTATGCAATGTTTTAATTAATTAATTAATTTATTAATAACTTCATCCCTATTTTGAGCACAATGTGGTGTTGTTCCCTATTAAACCTTCTTGGAAAAGATATGAAAACATTTGCCAGCATGCCCATGGCATTTCCACTTTTGGGTGTAGCTATTTTCCATTTCTTGTGAAGCATCCAAAACATTCAAATTTTTTGCCTAAAATATTGATGACTATAAAATTAGCCAAGACAATGCATCTTATAGGAACTCTTCCAAAGATCATGTGGTATCACTAAGTCTCTTCCTAGGCTACTCTTTTAAGCAAATACCAGTGAAACTGATTCACGTATGTTATAAATCCCCCTGGGGCTGGGCTGTTTTCATGACTAATTCCTTTCACTAACCACAGCTTCACAGCCTCTGACCTTACAACAGCGAGCAGGCTGAAGGAAAACACAGGCTTGACGTGAGGGGGAAGGCTTTCGCTCATGCGCCAAATCCCCTGGCACTTGTTAACTCTCCACACACATAGCCTTAGCCAAATGAAGTTCTCAAACTGTTAAGGATGGCAAGCCTATCCCAATCACCTTGCAAACTGGGGCATCAAAGTCAAAATCAAATGAGATACATGAAACTAACTAGAATATCTATATATATAAAAAGAGAGTGGTCGTGCGTCCCGGCAAATAGGCGCCAAAACTACATGTCCCAGGCACACGAAAAACACCAGGCCACTAATCCATACCCCAAGGTCTCTATACGGCCCACACAAACACCCCGAAACACAACAGAACACCCCCAAAAACACCCCCGCGCCACAACATTACCACGCATGTGCGAATGACGGCGGCCGCGGTGGCAGCAACGCCGCTCCGCCCCTTCTCCTCCTCCAACGCTCCCTCCCACCCCACCTCCATGCACCAACACATTATCACGCTCCCGGACACGACCCACCTCTCAGCCACTCCCGGACCCCACCCGCGCCACCGACGCAGTGCCCCCGTCCTCCGCCGCTTCCAAGCCGCTCTTCCGTGCGGTGCCTTGGGAGCCAATGAGGGAGGGCGTGGAGGCGGCGGAGAAGGCGGCCAAGGCGGCGCCTGTGCGAGCCGGCCATGCCCCTCTCCTCCGCCGCTTCCCAGCCTCTCCTGAGGCCGCCCCGCGTGGCCCAAAAACAGCCACGTCGCCTCCCGCACGGCCCAGGTCCCTAACAGGCTAGCAGGCGGAGGCCAAGGAGGCGATGGCGCGGCCCGGGTCCGGAAACGACTGGGACCCAGCGCAACAGCGCACGGAGACAGCGGAGGAGGCGGCCGCAACGCCGCCCGCATGACCCGCCGCCAGGAGCGGCTCTACAACAGCAAGGGATAAAGGCACGGCCAGGGAACTACAATTCCCAGAAGGCTCCGCGCGGCTCACTGGAAAGGAGGGCGGAGACAGGGCAGGAAACAGAGAGAAGTGGGGGCCTTCTGGGAACTGTAGTCCCCTGGCCGAGCCCGCCTCCGCCATCGCCAAGCCCCTTCTGAGAGGGGCTTGGGCCGAGAGGAGGGCGGCCCGAGGCGACCCTGGCAGAGGCGGAAGGGAAGCTGCCCTATTCCCGGGCACCTCTACCTCTTTCTCCTTTTTCACAGGCACCTCGCACCGCCCTCCTCACTTGATTGAAGGAAGGAGGGCGGAGAGAGGAGAAGAAAGAGCATGCGCGCTCGGCAGAAGGGCACTTCTCCTCTCTCCTCCTCCTCCAGGAAGGATACAACGATGGAAGGGTAGAGGAAAGAAAGATAAAAGGAAGGAAGGAGGAGAGAAAAATAAAGAAAAGGATGGATGGAAGGAGGAAGGTGGTAAGGAAGAAAAGAAAAAGCCACAGCGAAGCGTGGCCGGGTCAGCTAGTAATGACTATAAAAGCAGAAACATTGTCAGCATTCTACTAAACATTTCGAATTTTGGTTGTTATGGAGCACAATGACCACAATCTGGATATAAGAGCAAGGTTGTGGAGGAAGTCAAAGGTTTTCAGAAGAACAAAATCATATTATTGAGAGGTGGAAGTGATCCTGGGAGTGATCCTGGATTCATCGCTGAGCCTGGAACCCCAGGTCTCGGCGGTGGCCAGGGGAGCTTTTGCACAGTTAAGACTCATGCGCCATCTGCGCCCGTACCTTGGGAAGTCTCATCTGGCTACGGTCGTCCACGCTCTGGTTACATCCCGTATAGATTTCTGCAAAACACTCTATTTGGGGCTGCCTTTGAAGACAGTTCGGAAATTGCAACTAGTCCAACGGGAAGCAGCCAGATTACTAACCGGACTTACATTCAGGGAGCATACCATCCCCCTGTTGTGTCAGCTCCATTGGCTGCCTGTCCACTTCCGAGCTCAATTCAAAGTGCTGGTTTTGACCTTTAAAGCTCTATACGGCTCTGGCCCAGCTTACTTGTCCGCACGCATCAGCCTCTATGTCCCACCTCGTAATTTAAGATCATCTGAGGAGGCCTGCTCTCGCTCCCAACTTCTCAAATGCGGTTGGTGGGGATGAGAGAGAGGGCCTTCTCGGTGGCGGCTCCCCGTCTGTGGAATGCGCTTCCAAGCGACATACGTTCAACCCCATCCCTCCTGGCATTTAGGAAAAAAGTGAAATCTTGGCTGTGGGACCAGGCGTTTGCACATTAGCACAAGGCAGCACTTTGGAGTGGATTTGTAACGGCAAGTTGATGGACATGGCTCAATGCTCCTGTTATGGACAGAACACTGTTTTTAACTTAGGTGAATGTGTATGATATGTTAATGTTAATTGTATTTTAATGTGTTTTAATGCTGAATGTTTTTGGTTTTATATTGTATTTATATTGTTTGGCATCAAAATGCTGCCGCTTTTGTTAGGCCACTCTGAGTCCCCCCTCGGGGGTTGAGAAGAGCGGGGTAGAAATGTTGGAAATAAATAATAATAATAAATAATAATCAAAAAGCTTAAAATAGCCCAATGATGAGAGAGTATGGGTCAGTGCTCGTAGAATGCCATATGGGTGTGGAAATAAATGCAATAGAATGTCCTCAAAGAACATTGACCACGTCACACTGTGATATTGTCTCGGGTCACACTTATCACAATCGTCTGTTTCTAAAGGTGCGTGTGCCAGGGCTCGGAAGCTACATCAGAACTACCCACCAACTCAACAAGCTGCTCTAGAACTTGCAAAAAAACATGCATCGTAGGAGAAGAAAGGAAAAAATATTCTATCTCAGGCAAAAGGATGGCCAGTGCTGATCAAAATATAGTTTGGGTCATCTGTCAAATCCCATTTTGGGCAGATAGATGAGCTGGGTGCCATGTGGGTGAGGTTAGTATGTGCATTTGGCTTCAAGTGTACCCAGTCTTCTTATCTTCCTTCAGGACTTGGAAAGAGTCCGATTATCTGGACCAATCACAGTCTGGCTTCAGGCCTGGGCACAGTACCGAGACGGCTTTGGTTGCCTTGGTGCATGACCTCCGCAGAGAGCTGGACAGGGGGAGTGTGGCTCTGCTCGTTCTCTTGGACATCTCAGTGGCTTTCGATACCGTCGATCATGGTATCCTTCTGGGGAGACTCGCGGGGGCATGGTTCTTCTGTGGCTCTGATCCTTCCTGGAAGGTTGTTCCCAGTCGGTGAAGCTGGGGGATTCCTGTCCGGACCCCTCGCCTTTGACCTGTGGGGTCCCTCAAGGATCTATTTTATCCCCCATGCTATTCAACATCTACATGAAACTGCTGGGCGAGGTCATCCGGAGTTTTGGAGTACGGTGCCATCTCTACGCAGATGACGCCCAACTCCACTACTCTTTTCCATCAGATGCCAAGGAAGCCCCTCGGATCCTGGACCAGTGCCTGGCCGCTGTGACGGTTTGGATGAGGAGCACCAAGCTGAGGGTCAATCCCGATAAGACAGAGGTCCTCCAGGTCAATCGCTCGTCTGATCGGGGTATTGGGTGGCAACCTGTGCTGGACGGGCTTACACTCCCCCTGAAGTCACAGGTCCGCAGTTTGGGGGTTCTCTTGGACTCAGCGCTGACGCTTGATGCTCAGGTGTCGGCGGTGGCTGGGAGAGCCTTCGCACAGTTAAAGCTCGTGCGCCAACTGCGACCATACCTCGTGAAGTCTGACTTGACCATGGCGGTCCACGCATTGGTTACCTCTAGATTGGATTACTGAAATGTGCTCTACGTGGGGCTTCCATTGAAGATGGTCCAGAAACTTCAGCTTGTCCAACGCCTGGCTGCCAGATTAATAACGGGCAGGTAACAGGGAGCGGTCAGCCCCCCTGTTCAAAGAGCTCCACTGGCTGCCATTTATTTTCCGAGCCCAATTCAAGGTGCAGGTGATTACCTATAAAGCCCTAAACGGTTTGGGACCCGCCTACCTTCGCGACCGGCTCTCCTCCCACGAACCAGCCCGAGCCCCTCACTCCTCAGGGGAGGCCCCCCTTGCGCCTCTCCCAGTCTCACAGACTCAGCTTGTGAGCACAAGGGAGAAAGCCTTCTCCTCTGTGGCCCCCCGACTTTGGAATTCCCTCCCGGGAGAGATTGGGAATGCCCCTCACTGGAATCCTTCAGAAAACAACTGAAAACCTGGTTCTTCCACCTGGCCTTCGGAGATTAGGCTCCCCAAATGCCCCCGTTTCTGCGAAATCCTTTTCCTCCTATGTGACCCTTTGTGTCTCGACCCTACTCCAGTTATCTCCCCCGAGTTTTTTTTAAAACATCCTATATGTTCTGTGGCCCGCCCTGTCGGTTCTGTCTTTAGATCAGTGTTTCTCAACCTTTTTTGAGCCACGGCACATTTTTTACATTGACCAAATCCTGGGGCACACCACCAACCAAAATGACACAAAATGACACTCTAACACAGTCATACAAATAGTTAATATGTTTTTAAATGTATTTATACACTCAGTGTGAAACCTGGGCCTGTTTCGATGAACACAACATAGACATCCTGGCAGGAATGGCAGAAAGACACAAACTTCCCACACAGAACTCCCATAACCAAGAGAAAATGCTAGAAGAGTTTGGTGGGCATTGACTTTTAGTTTTGGAGTTGTAGTTCACCTATATCCAGAGAGCACTGTGGACTCAAACAATGTTGGATCAGGACAAAACTTGGCATGAATATTCAATATGCCCAAATGTGAACAGTTTCTGGGAGTTATAGTTAACACACAATCAAAGAGCATCCTGAACTCTTGCAACAATGGAATTGAACCAAGCTTGGCATATTGAACTCTCATTACCAACAGAAAGTACTGAAAGGGTTTGCTTGGGAATTGACCTTGAGTTTGGAAGTTGTAGTTCACCTACACCCAGAGAGCACTGTGTGTAGGAGGGGGAAGAAAGGGTATTGGAGTTTCCAATTTCCCATGGCACACCTGATGATCGCTCACGGCACACTAGTGTGCCACGGCACACTGGTTGAGAAACACTGCTTTAGATTCACCTGTACTGTTGTGTTCTCACAGATGTATTTTATTGTGTTTATTGCTTTTATTATGTTTATTGTTCTTCGATGTTGTTGATATTTTGTGACGTGTTGTTCGGGCAAGGCCCGATGTAAGCCGCTCCGAGTCCCCTCCGGGGAGATGGATGCGGGTTAGAAATAAAGTATTATTATTATCATTATTACTGTAACAGTTTTGGACTTTTTCTTATGAGCAACAAAATTGCCTTTGCATTTTAATTTACTTATTGATGTGAAAACACTAACACTCTTTCAAATTAAGAATTTTGACCATACGTAACCATTTTCTCCAGGGTCCTTCAGTTCTCTGTTCCCGGCCCCACCAGTGTTGTATCACCACAGCTTAACTGCTCACATATGTGAGTAGAAGACAAATGCCTCCCCACTTGCTCCGGGTTCAAAAGCATATTTCTGCTTTGCCAAAAGATTTAATGATGAGTTGAGTGTGAAAGTGTGTTTGCCACAAGTTCATGACAGACCTGCCGGGCCAGGCGCAAGCGTTCTTTCAAAATACCCTTGTACCTTGCTTACCAAAATAAGCAATAGCCTCCCACCCCCGAACCCCCCACCCCAGCCGCGCAGTGAAGTCTCCTTAGCAGAAGTCAGCTGTCCTCTCAGCATAATGCACACATTGAGACAGATGGGCTGAGTATTTGGCAAGCAGATGCAGGCTGACCTATGGAGTGTTCCGGGTCACCTACATCCCCGACGTGTGGCATGGCTTGCAATTCATGCACGTGGCCTCATGCCCACGAGGGGGAAAAACAACAGTGATATCTAGTACATTTGGGAAGTCAACTGATAGGAAAGCATGTTGGTGTACTTCTAATCATTGGCGAGCAATGTGCTGGGGAAATGGATGTAAGCCAGCATAAGGGCTGAGCAAACAGAGAGCCAGGTGTCAGGTGACGTGAGCTGGATAGATCGCCTTGGCCTCTGAACTATTCCTGTGGCACAGAAATTCGGGACATAAAATCCTCTTTGATAGCTCTCAGAAGCAATGCATATGTCTAACCTCGCATATTTGGAAATTTAAGATTTCTTGAATGCCCCTTTTGTTCGTAGCACATCTCAGGTGACACAGAACCAAACGCAAGCACGGCAGGTTAGGCAGGAAAAGAGTCATTATGATACTATTTTGGCAAGGCATTTTAGGCAAAGACGTATTGCGCTTAAACACCCTTTCTGGGCGAGGGGGCGATAACTCAGGTTTCAAGAATATTGTTGGAACAATAGAGCTAAGAAAATAATTAAATCATGAAATGTACTGGAATGTACTGGAAGGAGATTAAATGTGTTTTAACTATATTTGAATTATAAAATGGCAGGATATAACAAGATATTATACAGTATATCTCTCACCATGCAGTAAATATGTTCAACAGACATATTTTTTACTTTGGTTTGCTATTCTTATTCCATTCCACTAGGGGTGTGTGTGTGTGTGTGTGTGTGTGTGTGTGAGAGAGAGAGAGAGAGAGAGAGAGAGAGATCTATAGCAGGGCTGTCCAACTTCTACCGGCCCAAGGGCCTGAATTCCGGTCACTGATGACCTGGGGGGCCGTAGGGTCTGTCCCCGCCCCAGCTCCGCCCCCTCCCCACCCCCGGCGCCCTCTCCCCTTATTTTTATTTAATATTAAATATATTTAATTCCATCCTCCCTCTCCCCTTATTTTTATTTAATATTAAATATATTTAATTCCATCCTCCCCTCTCCCCTTATTTTTATTTAATATTAAATATATTTAATTCCATCCTCCCCTCTCCCCTTATTTTTATTTAATATTAAATATATTTAATTCCATCCTCCCCTCTCCCCTTATTTTAATGTATCCCATCTCCCCTTATTTCATCTTTAAATATATTAAATTTTATATTTATTACATGAGGGAGATGGGGAGGGAATGAGGAGCCCCTGAGGAGCCCCCTGCTTCGGCCTACCTTTTCCAAACGCGCAGGATCCAGGAGTACCCGGACGACGAGAGAGGCGACGACCGACTGAGTCGAAGAAGGTCCTAATCGCGTCTGTGGGCCTCAGCGATCCAGTAGTAGAGTAGCCGAAGAGTATCGCGAGAATACGCAATCCACACGGGATTTCGCTGTCAACACCGGCATGATCTCGCGTTGACAGCGAAATCCCATGTGGATTGTGTATTCTCGCAATACTTGCTCCGAACCCGGAAGTAGGTTTTTTCCCCCCAATCTTTATTTTTTATTAAAAAGTTTAGGGGGCCGTAGGGAAGGGGCTGGGGGCCGTATACGGACCCCGGACCGCCAGTTGGGCAGCCCTGATCTATAAGATCTTTTTTTTAAAAAAGTGTTTTTATTGTTTAAAATCAAACAAACAAACAATATACGAAGAACCAACAGCATGTGGGCGTACATATTCGCCCTGTCGAGACATTTGGTATATGGGGTAGGGGAAGGGGAACATTGGGAGTACACAAAAGGGGTTAACACAGCGTTGACGAACGGGGTTAAACTAAAAACAGGTTGACTTCACCCGGTGGTACAGACGTAAGTTATGTTAGGCTTCACAAGTTGGTAGTGCACTCGTACCCTCATATCCAATAACCCTTTAGATCAATTTTCTTATTATTTTTTACATATGTTACATATGGGGACCACACATCTTTAAACTTACATTCCTCCTTTCCTCTTAGCATATTGGTTAATTTGTCCATTTCTGCTACCTCAGCAATTTTGGCCAACAGTTCTACTTCCTCGGGGGTTTCTTTCTTTTTCCAATATCTGGCCCAAACTATCCTAGCCGCCGTAATCACGTAGCACAGAAGTTTTTCCACATTTTTCCCAGCGTGCTGTCATCTATAATGTTCAGGAGAAAGAGTTCAGGTTTCATTTCGATTTTAATTTTTATCATTTCCTGGAGAAATTTGTGCACCTTACTCCAATAGGTTTTTACACTCCCACATGTCCACCACTGGTGGTAAAATGTCCCTTTTTCTTTTTGACACTTCCAGCATAGATTGTTGCCGTTTTTGTAAATTTTACTCAGTTGTGCCGGGGTGATATACCACCTGTACAGCATCTTATAATGGTTTTCCCTTAGGGAAGAGGCATAGGTAAATCTGGAAGTGTACTTCCAGAGTTTTTCCCAGTCTTTTCTGGCTATCTCATGGCCTATATTATCATGCCATTTAGTCATAAAGTCTTTGATTGGTTTGTTTTGGTGTTGGTTTGTTAAGATAAATTTGTATAGTTTGCTCACTCCCTTCTTCTCCGATTGTAATAGTATTTTTTCTCCGGCCGTTAAGTTTTCTTGCCAGCCCCTTTCTTTATCTATCGTGTATTTACCTTTCAATTGGTTGTATTGAAACCAGTTTAAGTTAAACTGGATAATATCCTCCTGTGTTCTCAGCTGCCAGGTGTCTGTTTCTTTTATTAGTAAATCCTTGTAAGTTGGCCATTTGCCTTTATTTGGCGGGGCAATGTTATGTGCTTCTAGGGGGGAGGACCAAAGTGGATGCTTATTAATGATGTTTCTTTTATGCTTTTCCCAGACTTTTAACAAAGGTGCTCTTATTATGTGGTTATTGAAGTTTTTGTCGTGTTTTAGTTTGTCATATATTAGATATCCATGCCAGCCGTATCTATTCTCCCAGCCTTCCAGATTGAGCATATAGGTATCCTTGAGCTCTAGCCAGGGTTTGATGTTGATTAGGCAGTTTGCATAAGATCTATAAGATCTTATGTGAATCCCACTTTTGGAGACCAACGCCCCAGGGAATGCACAGTTTTGTACATTTAAAAATCATGTATGTATTTTCTGCAACAGATCGAGGGAGCATGTGGTTGGTCTAGCTGCAGTGACAATCCTGTCTACAGCTTCTGCGTCCAGTGGTTGGAACCGGCCGAAGGTGGGCCCAGCAGAGGGCCACGGAGTCTCAAGTTCGCTAACTGTATCAATTGTGGAAGGAAGGTCCCGACGGAGGGTCGAAATCTTGTCCACAAATTAGCTCTGGAAAGCCTCAGCAGAAAGGGCCTGGTCGTCATTTATTGGGATGGTAGTGTCATGCCCCAGCCTGACTCTAGAGCTAAGCAAGACCAACGCCATATTAACTCCAAAGCCTCAGCCAGGCCTGAAAGCAAGCCGCTGCAGAAGCCTCTGGTTCAACCAGCGTTCAAGGGCAAACACAGCCTTTCTTTCTCCCAGGCCGATAAGGAGCGCAGGGAAAGCAGAGCCTGGTTCCCTCCCTTGCTTCCAGGTGCAAGTACTAATGAGTTGACATACCATCCTGATTCGGGAGGCCTGAGAAACCCAGGCTGGCAAATTATCCATGAGGAAGGTTCGCGCCGAAGTCAGCGCCTCAAGATCAAAGCAGGGGGGCCTATTTAAGTCAGACCCCGGAGCTGCTCTTCATCTCGTGCCAACGTTTAGCTACCTAACCAAGCTCCACTGAACTTTGCCTGGGCCATTGGGCCTTCAAGTCCTCGTACTCAAGTATTTACCAAGCCTTGTTGCCAAGAACTTATCCTGGATTTAGCCCATTGGGACACCAAGACTATTTCTTCATTTATTGGACCTTTGACTCTCTAAAGACTATTGCCTTGCAATACTCTGATGCTACAGACATCAAAGGACTATATTTTCTTCTCTTTTAATCTTTCCATTTATTCTAAATAAAGCATTTAATCACGGCTGGTCTCAAGTGGTTTACTGAGGGATCCTTCAGGTCTAGAGTGCAACAGGTAGGGACCATCGTCAGAGACCGAATTACTTTAAATAATTGTGCTGGGCGTGAGCTTGCGGACGCTATCAAGGAAGCATAATAGGAATTCTTTGCTTCCTTGGTAGCATGCTCATAAGCATCCATAAAAAGCTTATAAGCTGATTTCGAACCTGCGTCACGGAGTTTCCTCCACACGCTCTCTAGCCGTCTCTTCTCCCGCTTCATCGATCGAACGTCTTCAGTGAACCAGGGGGACCGGTTCCTGCATGGTCGGAGAGTGCGTCTAGGGGCAACCTCATCTAGAGCATTAGACAGTTTGATGTTCCAGTTGTCTACTAGCTCCTCGATATAAATGGTCTACTGACAAATTCTCTCTAGAACAGGTTAGAAGCTTCCAGTATTTGGGCCTTACCTTCCATCACACCTTATACCGGAGAGCGCACTCTGAAACAGTGATTCAAAAGGAAAAGGCCTGCCGAAGAGCTGTAATAAGGTTTTATTACACCAAAGGATGACAATATGTCTCCTCGCACTAAATATCTTTGTATTATCTTTGAAGGCATTATCCACGAGGGAATCAAACTGACTTTAGTGTTTCAAACATTTAAAGAAAGTCCAATTCCTGGCAGAGCCCATTTTAAAGTGATTAATTCTTTAAACATTAAGAGTGATCTATGGCAACCCCAATGTGTATGATAAGCATATTTAGGAGCCTAATGATAAGAAAGAAATCTCTGTTTGGCCATTTCCGATTAGAGTTACTCACAAAATTGATTCGTGCAATTCAGTGTATAAACAAGAAACATCTCAGTTACCCCCAGCGCTAGACAATATGCTTGGGAAGAAAGGCTCTGCCACATCTTTAAGCCATTACAGAGCTGCGTTTTGCAAATGTGCATTGAACTATTGAGTGCCATCTGGAGGACCACACAAGGTCTGATGTTCAAAAGATTGGAGACTGAGATTTTTCCGTGCTTGAAGCCTTAAAAGTTTGCCGAAGTCTCTGGCTGTTAATCCCCTCCTGTTTATTGGGCAGAATATAACATTTTAAATGACTAAATTGAAATTTAATAAGTCACTGTGGGGTTAGGCTCAGGGAGTACATGGGTTGGTTCATTTTTGCATCCAATGCTTTATGGTACAAAAAGAAAGTTCAGTCGGATGAACCTTTTAAAGTGGCTTCTGGTGTTGAGAATGGATTTGCACATTTTACCATTCAGAGTATATCGTTTCCTTCAGACATTCTTCTTAAGCACTGCGGAAGTCGTAGGAGATTTTAAAGTACAAGACACACACTGTGTTGGCTGGTTGTCAAGAGCACTTTTACAACAACTGATCGAAGATGTGTGCATGGCTGTGTGTTGAGGGAAAGGGGACCCAGTGCAGCATCCTACTCAATGAAGGCAAACATTCGATGCCTGGATAAAACAGAAGTAAACATAGAAACAACAACAACAAAATATATTCCATGTTAAATTTATTTATTTATTTATTTATTTAAAACTTTTATCCCCCGGTCTGCCTTCTCACCTCCGAAGAGGGACTCAGACCGGCAAACAGCAAGAATTCAATGCTAACATTTAAAATCTAAAAGCATCATAAATTTACAATAAAATTTACAATAAAATACAATACAAAAATACATTTTAAAAGCCTTTCGCCAAAGTAAAATCAAGTCCAACTCAATCCGTATATTCGGTCCGTATCAAGTGGTTAGCGACTAGGGTTCCCATATGTCCCTTATTTTGGCCCTAAAATTTGTGTCCCTTATTTTCAGGCCCTGTCCCTTATTTTTGGCTAGCAGGACAGGACTGGGCGGGGTTGACCAGAGGAAGGTGCGCCCTGCGGTTTCCACGGCAATGCCTGCCCGGGGATTCCAACTCGCAGGGCAGCCTGCGTCCCCGTTGGAAGGAAAAGGTGGTACAGGACTTTTTCAAAGTACAGTAGACTAATTAACCATTACCCAAGGTAATCATGTTGGATAAAGATAGTTTCTGCTTGCTTGAGAGTTACTCTTAAAATAGGCCTAGCTGTGCATCCCAATACTATACAATGCTGTGCATCCCATACTATACTATACCATTAACTATTGACATAATAATCATGAAGATGTACTGTCTTATAAAATTTATTTTATTTTAATGTTTAGACAGTGCGCTTTTAAAGTCAGCAAAGCCAAGGACTAAATACAGAGGGAGAAAATAAGGTAGTTCTAATAATGTTTTTTCTGCATGACAAAGCACGCAGAAACTCTTCGGCGTCGAGTATTTATGTCGCAGCGGATAGGCAACAGAAATATAGAAGTTTAATTCCCCATCGGCCCAGAAACTCCAGTCTCTGTTCGAGTGAATAATGAAACTCTCATTCAATTCACAAGGTAAATATATAACTTTGTATTGAATTGTATTTAACAATAACTGGCAAAACATCGAAAAACAACAGCCATCACAGCTACCTTTCTAAACATCCTTTCCTCACAGATATTAAATCCCAACTGACAAATCCCAACTGTCACTTTGTAACTGACATTCCTCAAGGTTCCATTTAGCAGTCTTGAGACAGCGCCATCTGGTGTCAAACATGTCACACTGCAGGTCATCTCAAACTGCGAAAGTATATCTTGTGCTGACTCATGAATTGCTATTCAAAATGCAATAATCTGACAGAAACATACCACGTCCTGTTAAGAGGGTGTAAGTCAGCTTCTTTGGTGAGTTTCAATCATTATCTTATTCTGTCAATAAAACTATTTCTACCTAATGTTTGAGTTTCAAGTTTTGAATGAAGTGTCCCTTATTTTTGTGAAAAATCCCGTAAATGTCCCTTATTTCTTATATCAAAAAATGGCAACCCTATTAGCGACTTTAGTCGCTTTGCGATCTCCTCCTTCATTCTGCGAAGGCCTCATTGCACAGCCACGTTTTTACCTGTTTCCTAAAAGTCAGGAGGGAGGGGGCGGATCTAATTTCATTTGGGAGGGAATTCCACAGCCAGGGGGCCACCACAGAAAAGGCCCTGTCCCTCATCCCCACCAGACGCGCCTGCGAAGGTGGTGGGACCGAGAGCAGGGCCTCTCCAGACGATCTTACCACTCTTGACGGTTCATAGGGGAGAATACGTTCGGACAGGTAAACTGGGCCGGGACCGTACAGGGTTTTGTAGGTCAACACCAGCACTTTGAATTGTGCTCCAAAGCTAATTGGCAGCCAATGGAGCTGGCGCAACAGGGGAGTTGTGCGCTCCCTGTACCCTGCTCCCGTTACTAGTCTGGCTGCTGCACGCTGTAGTAGTCTGATTGCAGCTTCCGGGCAGTCTTCATAGGCAACCCCTCATAGAGAGTGTTGCAGTAGTCTATACGGGATGTAACCAGAGCTTGGACCACTGTGGCCAAGTCTGACTTCCCAAGATACGAGCGCAGCTGGCACACAAGCCTGAGCTGTGCAAAAGCTCCCCTGGCCACCGCCAAAACCTGGGGTTCCAGCTCAGCGATGAGTCCAGGATCACTCCCAGACTGCGAACCTGTACCTTCAGGGGGAGTGTGGGACTTCACAGTACACTGGCTGTAGGGCCAAGCAGGTGTCCTCTAGCAACACCTTATTTGGAAGGGAGCGGCCGATTTAGCTAACAGTCTTCCAGAAAGCAATATAACTCTTCCCCAACTCCTTCATGTGTTGGCGTGCATGTTACCAGAGGATTTCTTTCAACATTCTGATCTCCCCCATAAAAGAAATGTGCATTTCATTCTCTATATATCCACTTATTATGACAGCTATATGTACAACCAGAAGGAGAGATAATTACATAACAGATGGATCTGGTTGTATTTTATTAGCTGAAATCACATTTCATTGAAGTCATAAAACAGGATTTTCCATACTTTTCTAAAAAGGTATCTGAATAATAAGGAGCCAGTAGTCTATAGATCTTTTTGGGAATTCCATTTAAAGTGGAACTATAGAATCAATGATATTTACATAAATGTTGATTCACCAGTTAGTAATTGATTCCATGGGTCTAACTCTACTTAGAACTATCAGAGGAGATAATAAGAACCATAGAATTGGAAGAGACCACAAGGGCCACCCGGTACAAACCCCTGCCGTGCAGAAAAACACCATCAAAGCACCCCCGGCAGATGGCCATGCAGCTCCTGCTTTAAAAAAATCCAGAGAATGAGTATGTTATGTTCCAAGGCAGCATATTCCACTGACAAACAACTCTTACTGTCAGGAAGTTGTAATGTTTAGGTGAAATAATTTTTTCCTGCAATTTGAATCCAGTTCAGCAGGAAACAAGCTTGCCCTCTCCTCAATATGGCGTCTTTTAAAATAGTTAAATATGACTATCATCAGCCGGAATTTCTGTGTTAAGTTAACTCCATTTTCCTCATAAGATAACATAATCAAAACAATTATTGATAATTGAGAAGATTCATATGAATCATCCACATGTCCACTATACCAGTGTTTTTCAATCTTTTGAGCCGCGGCACATTTTTTTACATTTACAAAACCCTGGGGCACACCACCAACCAAAATGACACAAAATGACACTCTAACACAGTCATACATATAGTTAATATGTTTTAAAATGTATTTATACACTCAGTGTGTAACCTGGGCCTGTTTCGATGAACACAACATAGATATCCTGGCAGGAATGGCAGAAAGACACACACGAAGGTCTTGCTCAACAGCTGTCAGTGTGAGTTTTGGAGTTGTAGTTCACCTATATCCAGAGAGCACTGTGGACTCAAACTATGTTGGATCAGGACCAAACTTGGCATGAATACTCAATATGCCCAAATGTGAACACAAATGGAGTTTGTGGAAAATAGACCTTGACATTTGGGAGTTACAGTTTCTGGGATTTAGAGTTAACACACAATCAAAGAGCATCCTGAACTCTTGCAACAATGGAATTGAACCAAACTTGGCCTATTGAACTCTCATTACCAACAGAACGTACTGAAAGGGTTTGCTTGGGAATTGACCTTGAGTTTGGAAGTTGTAGTTCACCTACACCCAGAGAGCACTGTTGACTCAAACAATGTTATGTTATGTTGTTGTTTGTTTTCTATCCAGAATCACAATGTTGGAAGGAGGCTCACCACTTTAAGGTCCCTCAAACAGGCATGGGAAAACTCTGGCCCTCTGGGTGCTTTGGACTCCAACTCCCACCATTCCTCACAGCCTGAGGCCCTTTCCTGCTTAAGTAGCTGAGGGGGGAAAGCAAAGGGGCCTGAGGCTGCTAGGAATGGTGGGGGTTGGAGTCCAAAACACCTGGAAGGTCCAAGTTTGCCCATGCCAGCTTTCGACAGAGTCCTCTTCCTCCCCCTCCCCCTTCACGCCCTTTCTTCCCCCTCCTGCCCAACACTTACTTTTTCTTCTCCACTCAGGGGGGGGGGGAGGGAGGAAGACCTGACCCGTGCGGGCACTACTGCGCAGACTCACCCCACGTCTTCCTCCCTTCCCCTCCCCTCCTGAACACGCTCACACTGCCCCCTCGGATCAAAATGGCAGCAGCGTGAGCAAAGCGAGCAGAGCGAGGCTGGGAAGAAGGGAGCCTGAGTAGAGAAGAAAAAGTGTTCGGCAGGAGGGGGAAGAAAGGGGATTGGAGGTTCCCATTTCCCACGGCACACCTGAGGATCGCCCACGGCACACTGGCTGGGAAACACTGCACTATACATTCAATAGGGTTACCAATAACAAAATACCCAATTGAGACAAAATCTTATTTGATACATAATATATTGAAAGAAAACAGAACCCTCTTCAGATAAATATCAGTCTTTAATCAACACATAATGAAAGAGTGGAGTAGCCATACTTCTCTCTAGCATTGCTTCTATTGCAGTTAGCATCCAATCATACAGATACAAAATAAGCAAAGGTACTTCGCGTGTGCACAGGAGTTGAGTGGGATCCCACAGTCTGCAATATGCCAAATAGGTATTAAATCTATTGCAAATATAGTCCGGAGTAAACGACGCCAGTCCCATCCGAGTTTCACGGTTGCATTATATTCAGTCCGGGAACAAGTTCAATGTTTATCAAGATATATTCAGTATAAAGTTCCACCAAGACCGAAATGTTCTTGCTTCAAAGAAGTGCCAATGCACTTATTTGTAATCCACACGGTGATGCCGGGACATAATTCAACTCCAATTCCAAGTGCGGCTGTATCGGACTCCATGTGCATCATGCGGGATGGAAATTCCAATAGGTTGCCTGACGGGTTCCAATTGCGGAGCTCAGGCCTTTTCGCAGGGGATCCACCAGCTTCCTCAGAGGCATACCATTCGGAACATAGGCTTGTACCGACACTGTGAGGCAAGCATATATCGACGAAATGTTACATTGAATCACATAGCGTATTTGACCCAAAGGCTCTGTTGACCCAAAGGTAATCACCGAGTGGATTACAAATAAGTGCATTGGCACTTCTTTGAAGCAAGAACATTTCAGTCTTGGTGGAAATTTATACTGAACTAGCTGTACCCGGCACGCATTGCTGTGCCCTATTTAGGAGATGCGAGAAAGTCTGAGTATGTAAGGGTTGGAAATGATGTTACTTAAGGTCTTGGTGGGGTGCTTGGGAACTGATCTTGAGTTTGGAAGTTGTAGTTCACCTACACCCAGAGAGCACTCTGGACTCAAACAATGTTGAATCAGGACCAAACTTGGCATGAATACTCAATATGCCCAAATGTGAACACAGATGGAGTTTGGGAAAATAGACCTTGAAATATGGGAGTTACAGTTTCTGGGATTTATAGTTAACACACAAAGAGCATCCTGAACTCTTGCAACAATGGAATTGAACCAAACTTGGCATATTGAACTCATTACCAACAGAAAGTACTGGTAACTGGTGCCCAACTACAGGGATGTCTGGGGTGCTGAGTAGAGAGCATAGGGTGGCAGTGGTGCTGGAGTTTGAAAGTTTAGGAAGCCCTTTTCCAGGTGGTTCCCCTTGCCTCTTTTGCTGCTTTTTTATTTATATAGATTTATTATTATATGTTATTTTATTTTATATTTATTATTATTTAATACCATGGGTATAAAATTACATGTAATAATAAAACTATATAAATAAAAATGTAATGTTCGTTTGTGGGATTAAATAATATTATAAGAATAAATCTAGGCCTTACCTGCCTTCCCCTCGCCCTCTTCCCTTCCCCGAGGAGGCTCCTGGGAGTTGGAGTCCGGAAGGCGAGGCCTACAGGCACGCCAAAGCCTTGGGCTCGCCCTCTTCCCTTCCCCGAGGGCCTTTGAGGCCGAATCAGGAAGCCCCAAATCCAAAAGGTCAAGCCGCAGAGAGTCCCCAGTATTCCTCTTGGCCCATGGCCCAAGTTGCACCAGTGCCAAACCTTCTTTTGTCCTTTTGCCCCACCTCTGTGCCATATCCAACTACATCAACCTCGTCCCTCCCAACAAGCCCAGCCACCATTGCCTCCCATTACCCCATCTGTAAACCTTTACACAGCAAATAGCACATTAAAAAAATTTCAGCAATACATCACAAAGCAATAGAAAAGGGCACCTTTCCCCAGCCCTCCTCAGCACATGCAATAACATTTCTAACCCCATAAGCAGATCACGTTAGAACTATGAGCATGCACATTTCCCCCTCCTCCGTGCCTCCAAGCAACAACAGCCAGGCCACATCCCACCCAGGACTATGCTAGGCCGCTGCAGTACCACCACCCACCACTAGGTCCCGAAACGCCTTCCCCACTCCCCACCGCAAGGAAGACTTTTCAAAAGTTAACCAAAACAAATCAAAACACCTTACAAAACAATAAACAAATACTCTGGGCCTGGGGGAAGCATATCCTGGCTCAAAAGCGGTAGCTTTTGGGGCAGTTTTGGCCCGAAGAGATCTCTTCAGGGGGGTGGGTGAGGGCCTCGGACTGATGCTACGGAAGATCTAGTTCTCTCAAGTACTGTGACCCCATTTGCCCCTTTCTGATTGTTTTTTTCCTCCTGGACTATTCCTGGACTGCTCTTTATCAGCTGATTCCAGCATGTGCCCTTGCTACATCTTACAGATTATGGACCCGAAGGGACTCTCTTTCTGGACAAACCGTGTCCGATGCTTTTCCGGAGGGGTTTTGCCCAGATTGCAAGGGGACTGAAAGGGAACCCAGGTCTTTTGGGCTTTGGGAGAAGCAGTTCAATTCCATGGACACTCTAGGTCTTTCATTAATGGAATCCGGCCCCACACACCAGGCCGGGCACACCTTAGACCTAGTCTTCGGATATGGGCTAAAGATTACACCACAAGCAACAACGGAGGTCCCCTGGTCAGACCACTTCACCCTGAAGGTTAACATCAAAATTCCTCTACCATCAAGGATAGATCCAGAACCTATCCTGGCGCGGCAGAAGAGACTCATGGACCCTACCAGATTTGCGTCGGCCATAGAATCCGTGGAAGTCCCCGGAGGTACCCTTAACGACCAAGTAGAAAGGTGGAATGTAGCCCTGTCTAAGGCTATCGACCAAATAGCTCCTAAACGCCTCTTCCGACCACGCAGTTTCCGCTCTCCGTGGTTCACCGAAGAACTGAGGTCACTGAAGCGCAAACGGAAACAACTGGAGAGTGCCTGGCGGCGGAAACCTAGCCAGACATCAAGAACAGCCTTCAGAAACATGCGCAAGACATACGGCGGGCCACAAAAGAGGCAAAGAAAATTCACAACACCTCCCTAATAACAGCTGCGAGATCGCGCCCAGCGCAGATTTTCAGGATTGTCCGAGATTTGGTCACCACCAATCCGCAGCCAAAATCCAGGGACACTCCAGCCATCTCAGCAGAGGAATTCCAGGAATTCTTCATAGAGAAAATCACCACTCTTCGGCTAGACCTGCCATCCGTGCCTGAAGATACGAGTGAGAGGGTAGAAGAACTACATACACCAACTAACCAGATATTTGACCACTTCAAAGCCCTGGACCTGGAGGCAGTTAATAAAATCATCTCCACAGCACGGGCGACTACCTGCTCCATGGACCCTTGCCCATCCCATCTAGTTAAGGACTGCGCAGAGGGCTCTCGATTCCCCTGATGCAGATAATAAATCACTCCCTGGAGCAGGGAATTTTCCCGGATGCCTTGAAAGAAGCCTCGGTCCGCCCACTCTTGAAAAAAGCCAATCTGGACCCAGCGATGCCAGCGAACTACCGTCCCGTCTCAAACCTCCCGTTTCTCAGTAAGCTGATCGAACGCGCGGCAGCAACCCAGCTACAAAACTTCCTTGAGACATCAGAGGGCTTGGACCCCTTTCAATCAGGGTTCCGCCCGGGCACGGACCG
>JARBWK010000012.1:892861-911748 GCA_030556195.1 Anolis apletophallus
TTTTCCAACAAGAACATTTATGACCCATTGAACACCAACAACACCAACAACAACATTTGTTTCTTACTTCCCTCTCCTTATGGATCAATACTGGGAACAATAATCGTTGGTGATCAGGCCCTCCTCACTGTGACTTCTGTTTGAGCTGTCATTTGGAGCTATGGCTCTAGGACAGGGGTGGGCCATTATTATTTTCCAAGGGGCCACACGAGCCAAAAATATTACGGAGGGCCGCACCTAAAAGGCTGAAATACATTCTAATCTACATAATTTATTTATTTATTTACTATATTTACTATATATTACACATCTATATTACACATATTTATATATTATTAGTATTAATATCATAATTATTATATATATTATAGTATATATATATAGACATTATAATATATTGGAATTATAATATAATATAGCATTATATTATATTATTTATTATATTATTATTCTATTAATATAATAAAATTATTATAAATTATAAAATAATAATAAAACCCACTAAAATGAAATAAAATAAAATTTAAGAAGACAAGGTGCGAACCAAGATGGAATGGCCCAATGGACCCAGCCCAGAGGATGGAAAAGCGCACCCAGCCGCCGCTGCAGCAGAGGAGAGGAGAGCAGCAGGTGATTGGAGGTTGCAGGCCTCCGCCCGCTGTCACCCCCAGCCATTCCCCATTTTGCCATGGTCCTGCCTCAAAGCGGGGGCTGCCACGGGTTGCACCAGGGCAGTGGGGTTCCTTCCTGCCTTCTCCGGCGGCTGCGGAGTGCCCTCGCGGTGGTGATCCTGGGCCTTGGCCCTCTTGCATGGAGGGTCGCGCGTCGGTGGAGTGAGGGAGGGCCCGGGGGTGGAGGCAGCACCAGCTCCGGGCTCTCCACCTCCTCTTCCTGCCTCCAGCGTGGAGAGGTTCTGGATGGCCAGCATGGGGGTGTCTGCCGGCGGCGTGGCGGGGAGGAGCCTTTGGATGACTTCCTGTAGCCCCGGATGAGCTGGCTGAGGCATTCTGGGAACCGTAGTTTCCTGACTCCTACGGCTCGCAGAATGTCTCAGCCAGCTCATCCGGAACTACAGGAAGTCGTCCAAAGGCTCCTCCCCACTACGCCGCTGGCACGGATGCTCCCACACTGGCCATCCGGAGCCTCTCCATGCCGGAGGCATGAGGAAGAAGTGGAGAGCCTGGGGCACTCCAAAGCCGCTGCGCCACGATGGGACGGTGGCAGCGGCACCCCTTCTTCTTGGCCCTGCCCCCGATGCCCTGTCCCGGGCCAAACAGAATCGGATGCCGGGCCGGATGCGGCCCGCGGGGCGTGGGTTGCCCACCCCTGCTCTAGGAGCTCACCCTGGCTGTGTACAGTCTTTCAGCAGCAGTGTAACTTCATCCTGGTGTGATTGGCACACCTCCAAACCCAAGCATTAGGACCCTTGGTAAGCAGTTCAACCAAACACACCTTTTTCAAATTTTAAGACATGTGCCACACAGGAAACATTAAATCATCCAATTGGGACAGTCACATTTTTGTTTTTATGAAAAAAAATTGTTTAATAAAAGTTTTGGAGACAACTGGCAGAATACCAAAAGTTGTCGATCGTGGCCATGACTTCCACTAGATCCATTGTGTGTGAACGCGCAAGTTGTCTTGCTCACGAGCTTGGATGTGCTGTTTTCTGTGCGAGTTGTGTTTCTCTAATTCTCACTGTGTAATACCTTCAGTTAAGTTTCCTTGGCTATTCTCGCTGTCAGGCTCTTTGCTCTCGGGTGGATGCCTTTTCACATTAACTCTGCTCAATGCCAGCCAGTTGCATGAAATCTCATCTTGTGTCTATGTGTTTCTTTCTGTGTCCTCTTTCCTTTCCTCTTCTCGCTACTTTGCCCGTTTTATTAATAGGATCAGCCTATATGCACAACGTAGTGATGCCTCTTCCATGACGTCCGCTCCTCTCTTCATATTTATTTATTTATTTTATTTATTTTATTTCAGGATTTTACCCCGCTCTTCTCAACCCCCGAGGGGGGACTCAGAGCGGCTTACAGCAGGCACAATTCGATGCCACATCAACAGCGTAAAACCCCAAACCCCACAACCCATTAAAACATTAAGGCATTAAAATACAATCCCTCAACACATCTACAATCATTCCAATTAAAACAGTATTCAACCCTAGAAACATTGACCCTCTTCCTCCCTCCCATTAAAATTCCGTCTCACATGCTGCCTAGTGCTGGTGAGGGAATGCCTGATCCCAGAGCCAGGATTTCACCTTCTTCCTGAATGTCAGGAGGGATGAGGTGGACCGTATCTCTGTAGGGAGCGCATTCCACAGGCGGGGGGCCACCACCGAGAAGGCCCTGTCCCTCGTCCCCACCAACCGCATCTGAGAGGTCGGCGGGAGCGAGAGCAGGGCCTCCCCGGATGATCTTAGGTTACGGGATGGGACGTAGCGGCCGATGCGTTCGGACAAGTAAGCTGGGCCAGAACCGTATAGAGCTTTAAAGGTCAAAACCAGCACTTTGAATTGAGCCCGGAATTGGACAGGCAGCCAGTGGAGCTGACACAGCAGGGGGGTAGTGTGCTCCCTGTATGTAGCTCCCGTTAGTAGTCTGGCTGCCGCCCGCTGGACTAATTGCAATTTCCGAACTGTCTTCAAAGGCAGCCCCACGTAGAGTGCGTTGCAGTAATCTATTCGGGATGTGACCAGAGCGTGGACGACCGTAGCCAGATCAGACTTCCCAAGGTACGGGCGCAGCTGGCGCACGAGTCTCAACTGTGCAAAAGCTCCCTGGCCACCGCTGAGACCTGGGGTTCCAGGCTCAGCGCTGAGTCCAGGATCACTCCCAAGCTGCGAACCTGCGTCTTCAGGGGAGTGTACCCCGTCCAACACAGGCTGTAACCCTATACCCTGTTCGGCCTTACGACTGACCAGGAGGACCTCTGTCTTGTCTGGATTTAGTTTCAATTTGCTAGCCCTCATCCAGTCCGACACAGCAGCCAAGCACCGGTTCAGGGTCTGGACAGCCTCCTTGGTGACAGGTGGGAAGGAGTGACAGATCTGGACATCATCTGCGTACAGATAACACCTTACTCGAAACTCCGAATGATCTCTCCCAGCGGTTTCATGTAGATGTTGAACAACATCGGGGACAGTACTGAACCCTGAGGGACTCCACAGGACAACGGCTGTGGAGCCGAACAGGTGTCACCCAATGACACCTTCTGGGTACGACCTTCCAGGAAGGATTGGAGCCACTGCAATGCAGTACCCCAAGCCCCATATCTGCAAGGCGACCCAGAAGGATACCGTGGTCAACGGTATCGAAAGCCGCTGAGAGGTCCAGCAGAACCAACAGGGACACACTCCCCTGTCAAGTTCCGGCGTAGATCATCTACCAAGGCGACCAAGGCTGTCTCAGTCCCATGCCCCGGCCTAAAGCCAGACTGTGCCGGATCCAGATAATCAGTGTCTGCCAAGACCCCTGGAGTTGCGAAGCCACCACACGTTCCATGACTTTGCCCAAATAGGGGAGATTGGAAACTGGCCGATAGTTCACTAATTGAGTGGGGTCCAGTGAAGGTTTCTTCAACAGCGGTTTTATAACAGCTTGCTTTAAGCTGGCTGGAATGGTGCCTTCCCGAAGGGAGAGGCATTAACCACCACCTTCACCCACTCTGCCAAACCCCCTCTGGCTTCCTTGATCAGCCAGGATGGGCAGGGGTCTAGGATGCATGTCGTGGGCCTCGCCTCTCCAAGGATCTTGTCCACATCCTCAAGCTGAACCAATTGAAACGAATCCATCAAAACCGGACAAGCAGATGCTCGTGTCACATCCTCAGAGACTGCCGTTAAAGTGGTATCGAAATCGGAACGGATCAGAGCCACCTTATCCGCGAAGACCTTAGCAAACTCATCACAGCGTGCCGCCGAGCCGTCAGGGATCTCGCACTGAGGCGGATTTAAAGACCCCTAACGACTCGAAACAGTTCCGCTGGACGGTTCTTCGCGCGGCCACCTTGGCCGCAATAGATGTTTTTTGTGCGGCTTTTATTGCAGCGTCATAGGTCCTCAAATAAGAGACCAGGCGCGCCTGAGCTGATCCGCTCCGTTTCCGACGCCACACGCACTCTAGCCTCCTCTTTTTCGCTTCATTGCTGCCAGCTCCTCAGTGAACCAAGGAGCTGGTTTAGCTCGGTTACTCAAGAGGGACGTTCTGGAGCGATCGTGTCAACAGCCCTTGTCATCTCCCTGTCCCAGAGTGAGACAAGAGCCTCGACAGGGTCACTTACCGAGGAGGCGGGAAAATCCCCAAGAGCCGTCAGGAATCCGTTCGGATCCATAAGTCTCCTGGGGCGGACCATTCTAATAGGTCCACCACCCCTGCGGAGGTGGAAAGGCCCAGTGAGTCTAAACTTGATCAGGTGGTGGTCGGACCATGGCAAAGGAATGATGGTCAGTTCCTCCACTCCGCCACTTTCATCCCATCCCTGGCAGAAAACCAGATCTAAAGTGTGTCCAGCACTATGGGTGGGACCCGATATTAACTGGGACAGGCCCATGGTTGCCATGGCGGCCATGAAGTCCTGAGCCGCTCCTGATAGAGTGGTCTCGGCATGGACGTTGAAGTCTCCCAGCACGATGAGCTGCTGAGACTCCACGGCCAGGCCCGAGACCACTCCGGCTAGCTCAGGTAAGGAGACTGTAGTGCAGCGGGGTGGTCGGTACACTAACAGAATCCCTATCCTGTCCCGGTCACCAATCCTTAGGCCGACACATTCGAACGTGGTTGACTGTGGGATGGGGCACCTGGTCAAGGGATGGAATCCTTATAGACCACTGCGACTCCCCCTCCCCGCCCTCCCGGTCTCGCTTGGTGCTGTACGGAGTAACCCGGTGGGCAGAGCTGGGAGAGATTAACCCCCCCAGCCTCGTCCAACCAGGTCTCCGTTATACAGGCCAGGTCAGCTTGTTCTTCACGAATTAGATCTTGTATTATTGATGTTTTACCATTGACTGACCTGGCATTAAACAGCACCACTTTCAACCGGGAGGGACCGCCTTCCTCAGTACTCAGCTTAACTTTGTCAGGAGCCCGATTTAAATTTATCAATGTTCTTGCACAAATTTTTGGCCGAATTGGAATTTTATGACGCTCTCGCCCAGGTCGAATTAGTGGTTTAGATCCATCACAAATTCTAGGCCGAATCCGTACTTTGGGTCTCCCTTTCCCGCATCTTCCCCTCCCAGTCACCACCCCGATAGGACCCCCCCCCCCCGGAACCATCCCTCCTGCATACTCCCTCTCCTGATTCGGTGCACCCATATATGATGAAAACCTCTTTCCTGTGACCCCTCGCACCCTGTGACTTCCCCCACCCTGCAAGTTGTTAAAAACTGTTAACAATGCACAAAGTGCAAGTGCCAGTGTAACGCGAGTTGATATTCGTCGAAGCATAGGTGGCCAAGAAGTCAGTAATGGCCGTGCAGTGCAAAAGGCCGTCGGCCCCTAAAGTGCGAGTCACAGTAGGCACTAAGTGCAAGGCACGATAAGCGCCACAGTTGTAAAGTGCGAGTCAGAGTAAGCACCACGGTTCTAAGGTGCGAGTCACAGTAAGCACCACAGTTCTAAAGTGCGAGTCACAGTAGCACCACAGTTCAGGTCTCGTCCCAGTCTTAGGCACTAGTAGCAACAAATAGCAGCAGTTGATGGAGTTGGCACACAGTGCACACCGAATCTTGTAGTGTGGCCGTAGTGTCTTAGCGGAATCCTGTTACAATCAGGATATAAAGTGCCAGTAGTGCAATTGAAGGGAGGAACATTCACCCACACCCCACACATTCACACAACCCACTTTAAAAGCAGCCCAGCGTCCAGAGCCACAGGTGGAACAGGCAGCTTCCTTCCCCTCAGGGAGCTGGTCTTCTGGGAGGGCGGGAGGGGTCTCAAGCCTCTTGCCAGCCACTTTAAAGGAGCCCAGCGTCCAGAGCCACAGGTGGAACAGGCAGCTTCCTTCCCCTCAGGGAGCTGGTCTTCTGGGAGGGCGGGAGGGGTCTCAAGCCTCTTGCCAGCCACTTTAAAGGAGCCCAGCGTCCAGAGCCACAGGTGGAACAGGCAGCTTCCTTCCCTCAGGGAGCTGGTCTTCTGGGAGGGCGGGGAGGGGTCTCAAGCCTCTTGCCAGCCACTTTAAAGGAGCCCAGCGTCCAGAGCCACAGGTGGAACAGGCAGCTTCCTTCCCCTCAGGGAGCTGGTCTTCTGGGAGGGCGGGAGGGGTCTCAAGCCTCTTGCCAGCCACTTTAAAGGAGCCCAGCGTCCAGAGCCACAGGTGGAACAGGCAGCTTCCTTCCCCTCAGGGAGCTGGTCTTCTGGGAGGGCAGGAGGGGTCTCAAGCCTCTTACCAGCCACTTTAAAGGAGCCCAGCGTCCAGAGCCACAGGTGGAACAGGCAGCTTCCTTCCCCTCAGGGAGCTGGTCTTCGGGGAGGGCGGGAGGGGTCTCAAGCCTCTTGCCAGCCACTTTAAAGGAGCCCAGCGTCCAGAGCCACAGGTGGAACAGGCAGCTTCCTTCCCCTCAGGGAGCTGGTCTTCTGGGAGGGCAGGAGGGGTCTCAAGCCTCTTACCAGCCACTTTAAAGGAGCCCAGCGTCCAGAGCCACAGGTGGAACAGGCAGCTTCCTTCCCCTCAGGGAGCTGGTCTTCTGGGAGGGCGGGATCCCGTGGGCTCAGGGCGACTCACATTCACAAAAGGCATAAAACACACCAAAACAAATCGTCAGTTAAAATTGCAGCAACCAGGCATGCAAACACAGTCTACACATTCCTATGTCTATGCACCGAACGCTTGGGTGAAGAGGAGGGTTTTGCAGGCCCTGTGGAATGTTGGCAGATCAGCCTGCGCTCGGATTGTGGGAGGGAGGGCATTGCACAAGGACCGACGCAGCGGCACTGAATGCCCTCCTCCGTGTTGTACCCAGGTGGATAGATTGGCGGCTAGGCACCACCAGAAGGTTCTGGGATTCGGATCGCAGTGGTCGAGGAGGGCTGTAATGAGAGAGGCGGTCCCTTAGGTAAACTGGCCCCAGACCATTCAAGGCCTTAAAGGTCAGAACCAGCACCTTGAAGGTGATCCGGTGCTCTATTGGAAGCCAGTGCAGTTCGCGCAGCACAGGCGTGATGTGGCAGCGAGATGGAAGGCCTGCCACCAGCCGAGCTGTGGCGTTCTGCACCAGCTTAAGCTTCCGGATCACCGACAAAGGAAGGCCGATGTAGAGGGCATTACAGTAGTCCAGTCTTGAGATGACCGTGGCTTGGACCACTGTGGCAAGGTCGTGACGGGACAGGTAGGGAGCCAGCCTCCTCGCCTGTCAGAGGTGGTGGAAGGCTGACAGCTCGGAGTCAAGTGTGACTCCTAAGCTCTTTACCGAAGGGGACGGGCAATGAGTCGCCCCGTCCAGGGTTGGAAGTCGGATCCCTCCCATACCCAGACGGCCCAGCCACAGGATCTCCGTCTTAGCCGGTTTCCCCTTCAACCTACTGGCTCGCAGCCATCCAGTGACGGCTTCAAGGCAACGATGGAAATTATTGGGTACGGAGTCAGGCCAGCCCTCCATCCCCCGAATGATCTGGGTGTCATCCGCATACTGATGGCACTCCAGCCCGAAGCTGCGCGCCAACCGGGCATGTGGTCAGACGTAGATGTTAAATAATAAAGGGGAGAGAATTGCCCCCTGGGGCACCCCACAATGAAGTGGGGCACCCTCAGAGACAACCTCACCCCTTCTCACTCGCTGGGACCGGTTCCGGAGGAAGGAGGACAGCCAACTGAGGGCTGACCCCCTCACCCCAGCCCCGGCCAATCGGTGGGTCAAAAGATCGTAATCGACAGTATCGAATGCTGCCGTGAGGTCCAATAACACGAGCAGCGCCAATCCACCTTGATCTAGTTGGCAACGCAGCTTGTCTGTGATGGCGACCAGCACCGTCTCCGCCCCATGCCCTGAACGGAAGCCGGACTGGGAGGGGTCAAGCCAAGTTGCATCATCTAGGTAGGACTGCAACTGCTCCATTGCTGCCCTTACAACCACCTTGCCCAGGAACGACAAATTCGACACTGGGTGGTAGTTGGAAGGGACCGACGGATCTAAATTCGGCTTCTTCAGCAATGGAGTGACCACTGCCTCTTTCAAACCCCCTGGGAACACTCCTTGCTCAAGGGAGCTCTTGACTAACTTCACTTGAAATGTCCTATTTGTAACTAAGTATTTTGCTTTTCTTCAGCATCAGAAAATCTTTCACCTTTACCCTTTTACGGATGGCACAATCTAAAAATTTGTTGCATTTGGATAACATCAAATCAAGACACACTTTGGTTAATTGGGTCAAACGATTAAAGCCAGCATGCCCCATCACTCAGTGGAGATAATGGGCACATAACTCATGCAGTGGTACATCTAAAGCAGGGGTGCTCACACTTTTACAGCATGCGAGCTACTTATAATAAAACCAAGTCAGAAAGATCTACCTACCTCCTCAAGGCTGGAGAAGCTGCTGGTAGAGCTGAAGCCGGGGAGGGGGTGGGGCTTGGCACAGCCTGGCTCCGCCCCCTCTGGCTTCAGCTCTACCAGCAGCTTCTCCACCCTTGAGGATGGCAATGCCAAGCCAGTGGTGGCATAGCTGAAAACAAAGAAAATAGAAGCATGTGTCGCAATACAATTTATTTATTTATTTATTTGTCACGTTTCTATCCCACCCCTCTCAGCCCGAAGGCGGCTCGGGACGGTTTACACAGGCAGTCTCTGCCCTCAATACAACACAGCAACAAGGCAACCCCCCCCAAAACCCATATAATAACAAATTAACAATTAAACAATTAAAAACATACAATTGCAGTCTCAGTGTCATGTTGAAATCAGTTTCCGTCACATCGTTGTCATTCCATATATCTAATTAGGCCTTATATTTCATCAGCAAATGCCTGCTCAAACAGCCAGGTCTTGACTTTCTTGCAACATGTCAGGAGGGAGGGGGGCGATCTGATGTCTCTAGGGAGGGCGTTCCAAAGCCGAGGAGCCACCACTGAGAAGGCACTGTCTCTCGTCCCCACCAGTCGCGCCTGCGAAGAAGGCGGGACCGAGAGCAGGGCCTCTCCAGATGATCTTAAACATCTCGATGGTTCATAGGGAGAGATGCGTTCGGACAGGCAAGTTGGACCCGAACCATTTAGGGCTTTAAAGGCTAAAGCCAGCACTTTGAATTGTGCCCGGTAGCTTCTCCAGGCTTGAGGATGGCAGTGCCAAGCCAGTGGTGGCATAGCTAGCACAAGGCTGGATTGGCCCTGCTTTCCTCAAGGCTGGAGAAGCTGCTGGTAGAGCTGAAGCCGGGGAGGGGGCGGGGCAGCTAAGCACCGCTTCGGGCGCTCCCGATTGGTTGCCACCGTCGCGGCAGCCAATGGGGGGGGGAGCGTAATTCCGAACTGTGGCCTAGGGCGGCAAAAGGTAATGATCCGGGCCTGGCTCTGCCCACTTCTGGACAGAAATCTCTGCAAGCCCTGGGCAATCCCAGCCATGTTATACAGTAAAAAGTCCAAAACAGCCCTCAGACTTGCAACAACAACAACATTTTATTGTGATCCAAATACCCTTATTGCATTGTAGGTGTACAAGGTATGTAGGTAATGAGATGAAGGACATCTGGTTGATTAAACACACAAATGGATAAAATGTACAACAGTTAAAAACTGCTTAAAATACATGTTGGCTAAAAACATAGGTAAAATACTACAAGAAGTGCTGGCATATTTCGGCCTGTGTCTAAAATTGGGAATTGTCCAATCCTGGTTGCCTCAGAAAAAAAACTTGGAAACCACCAAGGTCACGTGTGGGGAAGGTTGTTACTGAGTAGAAACTTCACATAAAATTTCACTGGACTTGCTGGTAAGTTTCTTACTAGGGGGTTCATTGTGTGTGCTCGGGCCTGTTCATAGAAACTGCGTGACGGTAGAATGTGGTAGATGCATTCTACTTTCTGTTTGTTACATGGGCAGAGTCTTCCTTTATATGGGGTGCCTGCAAATCTACAAACACACTGAGAATGTACTGTAGACAGTACACAAGCAACAACACAAAGGAACAATATGTATCAAAAATAGTGTATATGCCAGGTCTGTCCAACAGGCGGCCCGCGGGCCACCAGCCCCTTGGTTCCGGCCCTCCTACCCTCCTGCAAAAATAATAAAAAATTCCGATTTTTAAAAAAAAAATCCCCAATTTTTTTTAAAGTGCGCATGTGCGCAGGCGGCACAAGCACCATCCACGGCTGCCGCCCCCTTTGCTCTGCTCCCCATGGCTTCGCCCTCCCTCCTACAGCGTCACGACGGGCGGCAGAAGCGGGCGAAATTGCCGCTTCTGTCACCCGGCGTGACACTGTAGGAGGGAGGGAGGAGCCAAGGGAGCCCGCCATGGCTTCGCCTCCCTCCTACAGCGTCATGCCGGGCGGCAGAAGCAGGCGATTTCATTTCGCCCGCTTCTGTCACCCGCTGTGATGCTGTAGAAGGGAGGGAGGAGCTAAGGGGAGCCCGCCATGGCTTCGCCCTCCCTCCTACAGTGTCACACCGGGCGGCAAAAGCAGGCGATTTCATTTCGCCCGCTTCTGTCACCCGCCGTGATGCTGTAGAAGGGAGGGAGGAGCTAAGGGGAGCCCGCCATGGCTTCGCCCTCCCTCCTACAGTGTCACACCGGGCGGCAAAAGCAGGCGATTTCATTTCGCCCGCTTCTGTCACCCGCCGTGACTCTGTAGAAGGGAGGGAGGAGCCAAGGGGAGCCCGCCATGGCTTCGCCCTCCCTCCTACAGCGTCACACCGGGCGGCAGAGGCAGGCAATTTCATTTCGCCCGCTTCTGTCACCCGGCGTGACGCTGTAGGAGAGAGGAGGAGCCAGGGGAGCCCCGCCATGGCTCGCCCTCCCTCCTACAGCGTCACGCCGGGCAGTAGAAGTGGGTGAAATCGCCCCGCGATCGGCCCCGCCCCCCTGCTGTGGCCCCCCAGGTGATCAGTCACCGAAATTCCGGCCCTTGGGCTGGTAGAAGTTGGACAGCCCTGGTATATGTATTCATAACAATAGGTTTAGAGCAAAGACACACTCACATGGAATAGCATACACATGTGTAACTCAGTAGTAAAGGATATACAAGCACATAAGCATAACAAACAATATAATAAGTCCCAAATCATTAATGAGTCCAAGTGCTTTATAATCCAGTACAGTACCTCAGTATAAGCAGACGGGTGTTCAGACGGGAAGTAGGGAAACAAACGAGGAAGGGAGTGATGTTCACAGGAGTAATGGTAAGTATATCAAGGAAATAGGTTCCAAAGCATTCCCAAGCAGCTAGATAGCGGCAAAAGCTGGAGGTTTCCAAGCCGCTAAAATTGCGGCAAAGCTGGTGGTATCCCTGTTTGTAATCCAAGCACCGTAGGCGGCCCAATTGGCCAATGCGTATCACGTCCAGGGGAGGAAAGGAGGAGGAAAAAACAGAAACTGAAAATAAGGTATAATTCTAAAGTTAGACAATTTAAGATGTGTTTCGGAGGAGAGAACGGAAGTCATTTTAAGTTTGTTTTTTTTAATGTTGCTTTTCTTTTTTCTTTTTTTTCTTCTCCTTTTTCCTTTTTTATTCTTTTTAGTCTACTAGGTGATGTATTATTACAGTGTTTCCCAACCTTTTTTGAGCTGTGGCACACTTTTTACATTTGCAAAATCCTGGGGCACACCACCAACCAAAATGACACAAAATGACACTCTAACACAGTAATACATATAGTTAATATGTTTTAAAATGTATTTATACACTCAGTATGAAACCTGGGCCTGTTTCAATGAACACAACATAGATATCCTGGCAGGAATGGCAGAAAGACACAAACTTCCCACACAGAACTCCCATAACCAAGAGAAAATACTATAAGAGTTTGGTGGGCATTGACCTTGAGTTTTGGAGTTGTAGTTCACCTACTGTATATCCAGAGAGCACTGTGGACTCAAACAATGTTGGATCAGGACCAAACTTGGCATGGTCTGAAATATGAACGCAGATGGAGTTCAGTGGAAATAGACCTTGACATTCACTTGTAGTTGCTGGGATTTATAGTTCCCCTATAATCAGAGAGCATTCTGAACCCCTCCAATGATAGAACTGGGCCAAACTTCCCACACAGAACCCCCAGGAGGCAAGAGGAGGTCTCTACTTGGGGAAAGGGAGGCGGGCCTTCCCAATGCATGGAGAGGGAGAGACCAAGTAGACAACGGGTGGGGAGGGGGCCTTTATCGAGGTAGGTTTCTTAGGTTTTTATACTTCAACACACTAGACTCTCCCCCTTCCTGGAGGTTCCACCGTCCCACGGCACACCTGATGATCGCTCACGGCACACTAGTGTGCCCCGGCACACTGGTTGGGAAACACTGTATTATTAGGATGTTAGTTGAGGTGGTGGTAGAACGTGTGCTATTTTGTCTTTCTGTTGTTTTTTAATGTAACGCTTTGTTATGAAAACCTTAATAAATATTACTTCTTAAAAAAGAAGTAACGACATAGATGTGTAGGCCATCTAATCTGTGCAGTGCAAAACCAACTTGTGCTTCAGGCTCGTAGGATTGCATTACTCAGTGCTCCATCCTGGAGTGGAAAAGGACATTTGGACTGGGAGCAGTAAGGGTATTTCCAGAACATTCTCATTTTTCCAAACCTGTTTTACGTGCCTTTTCTCTTGCATTGCATTCCCCAAATAACCACTAGAGGAGGACATTATAATAATCTCCAGCAATAGATGTTTTTATAGAGAGGGCAAAATCTAAAGGCAGGAACGGGTTTTGCAGGTATATATTTTAAAAAGTCATGCGAATTGAAACTTAATTATTTATAGAGACATTTGGAATAACTAGCACTGGTTTGGAGAATATTTTCAATGTATGAAAAAATAGTAGTTGTTAACATTTTTAATTTTCATAATTTATCTATCTATCTATGTATATACTAAAAGTCAGTGTTTGCGGTGGTGCAGAGGGAGGAATATGTGCCAGCGTTTCGATTGCCTGATACTGTGGGATCATTTGCATAAAGGGCTCTGATTGGCCAGCCTCAGAACTCCAACATTCTACGGCCCCAGACAGAGGGGAATGGTTGCCACTACAATGGTATTTGCATAAAGGACTCCGATTGGCCAACCACATTCCACCATTCTAAAGTGACTCAGAGGGAAAAGTAAAGGCCTCAGGCAGTCAGCCACTGCAGCCCACAGCAATGACCAATCAGGACCAAACTTGGTAAACAGAGGACCAATGGCCCACTTCACAACCTGGTGTGGTTTAGGGCAGGATGGGCCACAAATGAAGGGATTTGCAGTACCTTCACCCAATTCATTTCCCACAGAACATTGCTGCCCCTACAAATCAGAGACCAGGCCCAAACTTGGCACACAGAGTACCCATGACCCCACTCTACATCCTGGTGCAGTTTTGAGTGGGACGGACCACAGATGATGGGAGTTGAAGTACCTTCGCTCACTTTCTGAGACCGCTGCGACCCTCATCCAATGACTGATCAAGACCACACTTGGTACACAGAACCCCCATGACCCACTCTACATCCTGGTGCAGTTTGGAGGACGGGGGACCATGGATGATGGGACTTCCAGTACCTTCCCTCACTTCCAGAGACCACTGCAACCCTCATCCAGAGAATGATCAAGACCAAATGTGACACACACAGCCCCCATGACCCACTCTACATCCTGGTGCTGTTTGGAGGGGGGTGGACCATGGCCAATGTGAGTCGCAGTCCCTTCACTAAGTTCCTGAAACCACTACAAGCCACATACACATCTAATAGGAACCAACCTTGGCACACAATGCCTTCCTCAAATAACCCGGGCACCACCGGGTCCTCAGCTAGTTATAAATATTTTTATGCCTAACTTGATACTATACTTGTGTACATTTGTTTATTATATTCTATATGAGTGAATAGTTTGTTAAAAACTTCCATCCTGCAGTAGGAAAAGAATATATATTTTTCTTTTTAAAAATAATTTGGCCGAAATTCGAATGAACACAGTGCTATGCACAGGGGAATCCTCATAATATTGTACCATAAGTAACCATCTTGATTTGAACCGAAGCATAGCCCTACTGGTACTACTATGCCAGGACATTGCCAAATCTGGGCACTCCTTCTGCATCTCCACCCAATTGTCTGTGGTATGCTAGGTTCATGTAACTTAACTAAGTAGAATGAGAGGACTAAATGGAAGTTTTAAAAAAGGGATAAAGGACCCCCTCCCCACTCCCAAATCTGAATCACAACCATAAGAGTCTGAATAAGCAGTTAATTCCAGAAAACTAGCTGGGGCTACCAAAGAATACTGCCTTAAACCCCTGAAAGACCTTGCTGATCTCAATTGACAATACTGAACTAGATGGCCCAATAGCAACTTCCTATGGCCGTATGTGACAAGGTGCAGAGTTTGATTAATGCCTTCTGGTAAGCATATTTTACATACATATTCCCCAATAATTAGGTTTGGAGAAAGCCTTTAGCATAGATGTAAACAAAGGAAATGTGAACCAAAGGTCTCTATGCCAGCTGGGAGATTCTCAAGAGCGGTAATGAAAAGCCTTGGACTCCTGGTGCGGAGATATGGCCGCAGGGTGGATGGTTTGAGAGCTCTCTAAGCCTCGGCCTTTTGTGTGACTGGTAGAGCGATAGCTCCCCCTTTCTAGCAGATTCGTCTGGGAAAGGCAGGAAACCCACCAAGGGGGTCAAACCGACGGCCCAAAATCCTTCTCTCTCCAAGGGAGGGGGTCAAGGGCCCAGACGAGACTCCCACTGGGAAGCGGGTCACCGAAAGAGCCAGCCATGGGTCTGGCTTGAACCCCAGGTACACTGCCAGCCACCACATTTTAACAATAAGAACAACAGAGACTACAAGAAAGTGAGTAATATGAAGATTCTATCTTTATAATAGCAAGATTTTTCCCTTGTTTGCCTATATAATGTGAATGCTGAAGTGAACGTTGGACAAGCCGAAAAACTAGACCATTGAAGGTGTGAGAAGGCGAAACCAGCAGACGGTGTCAAAGAAAAGAAACTTCATGGTCTTTTGAATATATTTGCATGGACTCCCTAAGATAGAGCCTGTAAAACAATCAGGAAGAAAGGGTTGTTTGTTTGCTATTGGGAAAAGCCAAACATAATCAAGCGAAAGCAGAGTAAAGGAGTAAGGGAGAAGGGAGGACAGCAAGGCTGAGGGAAGAGAAAAAGGAAGTAACGAGAGAGCCTAGGAGAGATCCCTGAGAAACCTGACAGAAGATCACAGAAAACAAGAGCAGGAAGGCAGAGATGAGGGCAAAGTAGAAAGGGCAAAAGAAGCGGAAAGCGGAGACAGAAGGAGGAAGACGCAAGGGAGTGGAGGCAGATACAAAAGGAGGGACGAAGGAAGAGGCAAAGAAGAACATAGAGATAGGAAAAATAAAGAACCCGGAAGTAACAAAGCTACCATGGAAAGGAGACAGGGGAGAAACCACAGACTGGGACAAGAGACAAGAATAAGAAACAGAAGCGTCTACAGGCAGCAAAACAAATATTCAAAGACAGGAAACAAGGTGATTCATAGAAGGCAGGAATATATATACAGAGGATACCAACAAGCTTACAGGTTTGCAGCAAGGGAAAGAGAGAGAAAGGGGAAAGAAGAGGCACACGTAGAAGAAAGAGGTTACAACACCTAACTCAATCCATAGACAAACAAGTAGAAGAATACGCAGCAAGATAGAGAAGATAGGGGGAAAATAGATAAAATAAAAATATAATATAATACAAAGAAAATCATAAACAAATAGCAAATAAATAAAAATAAAATGGATGGCAACCCCAAAAACAAAAACAAATAGAGAATCCCACAATAAACTGCTGTCATTCCCATCAAGTCTGCTAAGAAGAGGCTCGGCTCCCGAGGAGTTTACACCAAGGGAAGTAATGAGAGAGATACAGAGGTTGTCAGAAAAACAAGACGCCCGCCAAGAAGAATTAAAAAGATTGTCGGAAAAACACAATTCACACCAAGAAGAACTTCAGAAAATGAGAAAAGAAATTGCAGATGACTTGGGAGCTATGAGGAAGGAAATGTGTAACCTACAACAAGAGGTAAAAGAGATTAAAAAGGAAAGACAAGAATTGGCAATTGTACAAGAAAAGCAAGGAAAAGCAATAGAGAAACTCGAAGAAAGGAGCGCAAAACTAGAAGAAAAGCAAGAGAGATTTGAACAACAAGAGATGGAATATCAATTGAGATACAGGAATATAGTAGAAGAACCAAAGGAAGATATAACACAAATTATAAAAGGTATAACAGCCAAACTAATGAATTGCCAGGAAAAAGAGAGAAGACAAAATAGACTGCGTACATAGAATCTCGACTAGATATGCCAGATGAAATAAAGCAGAGAAAGACGTTATAGTGCAATTCACAAAAAAAGGACCAGAGATGAAATATTAAAGCAGAACAACACAACTCAGACATGCTACAAAGGAAATAAAATCGCAATCCTAAAAGAAATACCTTCAACAACCCTAATAAAAAGAAGAAAGTATTTGTTTCTAACCAAAGAACTGAAAAAACATCAAATTAGATTTCTCTGGGAGAGAACTGAAGGAATAATGGTCACCTACAGAGAAGAACAATTTTGGTTAACATCCGAAGATAAAGCACGTGACTTTTATAAAAGACTAAAAAAGGACCTAGAAGAACAAAATCCATCAGAGAAGAAATATGGAACCAAACATGCCAGATGGGAATCCCCAGAGAAAGGCAATATGTTTTACAGACCAACACAATGGAAAATGGACAATGTGGAGGAGGAGCAAAAAGACTGGAAACTGGTGATGGAGCAGACTCTTAAATGTTACTCCAATAATGTCAACGGGCTTAATTCGCCCAACAAGAGGAGGAGAATCTGCGACCATCTCAAAAAAGGAAACTACGATCTGATAGCACTGCAAGAGACTCATGTGGCGCAGAAACATGTCACACATTTCATACAAAAAGGATTAGGCAGGGAATTCTATTCATCGGCTCCCGAAAAAAAAGAAGTGTAGTGATATACATAAAGATACATTTAAAAATACAGAAGGGAGGATAATAGGAATTCAACTGGACAGTGGTGGGGAAAAACTCTTGATTTGTATTGTCTATGCGCCAAATGAGCCTAAAAATAAACTTGTAAATAAATGTAAAGAATTGTTAATGGAACAAGACTATGACAATTTGATTTTGTTAGACGGTTTTAATGGGATGCTGGATACCAAACTTGACAAGAATACGACAGATCTCACAAAACACTATTCCTACTGAGGAAGTGTAAACAAGAACAACAAAATGGGACTAAGCCATATACTGTATATCATATCAAAATAGAATTAATTATCCAAAGGTGAAGCACACATACCTAAGTGCAAACTATACATTCAATATATAACTCCATATTAGACCTTAAATACACAATGAGTACATCCGTATACATCGCATTGATTAAAAGCGCCATACATCCTTATTCAATGGAGGGGAACCAGGAAAGAGCTAATAGGGAGAGATGTTTTCAGACTGGAGAGGTGGAAAGTCTCTGAGGGTATAGTAAGTCCCAAAGCTAATGTATAGTCTAACCAATGGTGTAACAGTCTTACCGGATCGTACCAATTGTACAGGATAATCCGAATTATCCGCAGTCGACGTCCTGGGGTAACTCAATACATATTGTAATCCGCAATGGGAAATTAATGTATGCACGGAGGGAACAGCCAGTCGGTCCGTTTGGGAATGCAGTAAAAGCAATCGAACTTACTCCGTATGCAAACACAGGGCTCCCTCTGAGTCGTTGCCAAGCGTGGCGAAGAAGTAAAAATAATGCAGTTGAGATGGATGAGACCAAAATCACGTCTGATATTAAACACATTTCCGTGCAACAGTGATTTTATACTGCTGAGTTGTAGTATCTCTCACAGCATATAAAGTTTGGGAGACAACCACAGAAAGTAGTTAACAAGTACACGGAACCAAGGTGGTTTCACATATTATGAGAATATGTATAGCTATCTAGCACACATCTTAGGGTAAATAGCTCTGTTGTAGGTCGAAATGTCTTGAGGTCAACCTCAAGAGGATAAATTCCATATATTTTCCTCATATTTTGAAAACTATTGTATCAATCAGCAGATAATCTCCTTACCTATCAAAATCCCAGCTAATAGCATACTAATGCCTTCCTCCTCCTTTTCCTTTCTTCTTTTTCCACTACAGGAGGATTCAACGGACTGTGGTGGGGTCTCTGGCCTGAGCCCATCGCTATGGTCTATGGTAGGAATCCAGGTCGTCCTGCTCTGGCTGTTATCTGGCAGTAGACATTGCCAGTTATGACCCCGTTGAAGCCAAAGTCTGCCTAATAAAGAAGCCTACCATTTCATTCGGGGAAAAGGGAGGCCGTTCTGTCCAGACCACAGATCAATGGCAGTGTCCACAAAGCGATATTCTTTTTTGGAATAAGTCTGAAGGCACCCACTGTGGCTGCATGTTGGCGTGTCAGATCCGTAGGTGTGTGTGAATGCTGCATCGTCTAGGCCGTTGGAACCGAATTCCATATGTGCTGCGTTGAGGAATTTTTTTGTGCGTTTGAAGACTTTTAAGTGAACAGGGCTTCCCTTTAAAAGGTTACACGATTTATATTTATTTGATCTTGGTTTTGAATGTGTTCCATTCTTTATGTAATTGTTTTTCTAAGAGCGGCGGAAATCTTATCACTTACGTAGCCCTCTTATTATGAGTACTGGTATTTCATGCTTCCTTTCGACCTTGGT
>JARBWK010000012.1:911848-1022440 GCA_030556195.1 Anolis apletophallus
CCAGGGATCTCGCACTGTGGCGGGTTTAAAGACCCCTAATGACTCGGAACAGTTCCGCTGACGGTTCTTCCGGCGCGCCACCTTGGCCACGATAGATGTTTTTGTGCGGCTTTTGTTGCTGCGTCATAAGTCCTCAAAAGGGGACCAGGCGCGCCGAGCTGATCTGCTCGCTCCGACGCCACACGCCTCTAGCCTCCTCTTTTTCGCTTCATTGCTGCCAGCTCCTCAGTAAACCAAGGAGCTGGTTTAGCTCGATTACTCAAGAGGGGCGTTCTGGAAGGCGTCATGTCAATAGCCCTTGTCATCTCCCTGTCCCAGAGAGATACAAGAGCCTCAACAGGGTCACCTACCGAGAGGGCGGGAAAAATCCCCAAGAGCCGTCAGGAATCCATTCGGATCCATTAGTCTCCTGGGGCGGACCATTCTAATAGGTCCACCACCCCTGCGGAGGTGGAAAGGCACAGTAAGTCTAAACCTGATCAGGTGGTGGTCGGTCCATGGCAAAGGAATGATGGTCAGTTCCTCCACTCCGCCACTTTCATCCCGTCCCTGGCAAAAAACCAGATCTAACGTGTGTCCTGCACTATGGGTGGGACCTGATATTAGCTGGGACAGGCCCATGGTTGCCATGGCGGCCATGAAGTCCTGAGCCGCTCCTGATAGAGGGGTCTCGGCATGGACGTTGAAGTCTCCCAGCACAATGAGCCATTGGGACTCCACGGCCAAGCCTGAGACCACTCCGGATAGCTCAGGTAAGGAGACTGTAGTGCAGCGGGGTGGTCGGTACACTAGCAGAATCCCTATCCTGTCCGGTCACCAACCCTTAGGCCGACACATTCGAACGTGGTTGATTGCGGGATGGGGCACCTGGTCAAGGGATGGAATCCTTATAGACCACTGCGACTCCCCCTCCCCGCCCTCCCGGTCTCGCTTGGTGCTGTACGGAAAAACACCACTTTAGTCGCTTTGCGATCTCCTCCTTCATTCTGCGAAGGCCTCATTGCACTGCCACGTTTTTACCTGTTTCCTAAAAGTCAGGAGGAGGGGGCGAATCTAATTTCATTTGGGAGGGAATTCCACAGCCAGGGGCCACCACAGAAAAGGCCCTGTCCTCGTCCCCACCAGACGCGCCTGCGAAGGTGGTGGGACCGAGAGCAGCGCCTCTCCAGACGATCTTACCACTCTTGACGGTTCATAGGGAGAATACGTTCGGACAGGTAAACTGGGCCGGGACCGTACAGGGTTTATGCTATTGTGCTATTATGCTATTGAATGTATGAAAGTTATTTACTTTGCTGTATACCGTTTTGTAGGTCAACACCAGCACTTTGAATTGTGCTCCAAAGCTAATTGGCAGCCAATGGAGCTGGCGCAACAGGGGAGTTGTGCGCTCCCTGTACCCTGCTCCCGTTACTAGTCTGGCTGCTGCACGCTGTAGTAGTCTGATTGCAGCTTCCGGGCAGTCTTCATAGGCAACCCCTCATAGAGAGTGTTGCAGTAGTCTATACGGGATGTAACCAGAGCTTGGACCACTGTGGCCAAGTCTGACTTCCCAAGATACGAGCGCAGCCGGCACACAAGCCTGAGCTGTGCAAAAGCTCCCCTGGCCACCGCCAAAACCTGGGGTTCCAGCTCAGCGATGAGTCCAGGATCACTCCCAGACTGCGAACCTGTACCTTCAGGGGGAGTGTGGGACTTCACAGTACAATGGCTGTAGGGCCAAGCAGGTGTCCTCTAGCAACACCTTATTTGGAAGGGAGCGGCCGATTTAGCTAACAGTCTTCCAGAAAGCAATATAACTCTTCACCAACTCCTTCATGTGTTGACGTGCATGTTACCAGAGGATTTCTTTCAACCTTCTGATCTCCCCCATAAAAGAAATGTGCATTTCATTCTCTATATATCCACTTATTATGACAGCTCTATGTACAACCAGAAGGAGAGATAATTGCATAACAGATGGATCTGGTTGTATTTTATTAGCTGAAATCACATTTCATTGAAGTCATAGGGCAGGATTTTCATACTTTTCTTAAAAAGTATCTGAATACTAGGGAGCCAGTAGTCTATACATCTTTTTGGGAATTCCATTTAAAGTGGAACTATAGAATCAATGATATTTACATAAATGTTGATTCACCAGTTAGTAATTGATTCCATGGGTCTAACTCTACTTAGAACTATCAGAGGAGATAATAAGAACTATAGAATAGGAAGAGACCACAAGGGCCACCGGTACAAACCCCTGCCGTGCAGAAAACACCATCAAAGCACCCCGGCAGGTGGCCATGCAGCTCCTGCTTTATAATCCAGAGAATGAGTATGTTATGTTCCAAGGCAGCATATTCCATTGCCAAACAACTCTTACTGTCAGGAAGTTGTAATGTTTAGGTGAAATAATTTTTTCCTGCAATTTGAATCCATTGCTTTATGTCCTCGTCTCCAGTTCAGCAGGAAACAAGCTTGCCCTCTCCTCAATATGGCGTCTTTTAAAATAGTTAAATATGACTATCATCAGCCAGAATTTCTGTGTTAAGTTAACTTCATTTTCCTCATAAGATAACATAATCAAAACAATTATTGATAATTAATTGATAATTAGACTACTGTAATGCCCTCTACGTAGGCCTTCCTCTGTCGACGATCCGGAAACTCAAGCTAGTGCAGAATGCCGCAGCCCGCTTGCTAGCAGGAGTGCCGGCGAGGGAGCATATTACACCTACCCTTCGGCAGCTGCACTGGCTTCCCATTGAGTACCGGATTGCCTTCAAAGTGTTGGTTCTGACCTTTAAGGCCTTGCACGGCCTGGGGCCTGCGTACCTGAAGGACCGCCTTACCCCGTACGTTCCCCCGAGATCACTGCGCTCAGATGAGCAGAATCTGTTGCTAATTCCATCAGTCCGCTCCTGCCACCTATCGACGACTAGACAAAGGTCTTTTCTGTGGCGGCACCAGGGCTCTGGAATGCCTCCGGAGAGTGCCCGAGCCATTTCGGAATTGGGCCCATTTCGGGAGGGCATGTAAGACGGCCCTCTTCGGGCTGGCTTTTAACTAAGTGCCGAGGTGATAACTCCTGATATATGTCTTCCAAATCCATGCTTTGACCTTTGTAAATGTTTTAATGTGGCTTTTGTTTTTTGGTTTTATACTTTTATTGACTGTAATTGGCCGCATGCCGCATGTTGCGCTGTGCTGTTGATGTAATCTTATGTGATCTGCCCCGAGCCTGCTGGGAGGAGCGGAATACAAAAATGAAATATAAATAAATAAAATAAAATAAATAATTGAGAAGATTCATATGAATCATCCACATGTCCACTATACCAGTGTTTTTCAATCTTTTTTGAGCCGCGGCACATTTTTTACATTTACCAAATCCTGGGGCACACCACCAACCAAAATGACACAAAATGGCACTCGAACACAGTAATACATATAGTTAATATGTTTGTAAATGTATTTATACACTCAGTGTGAAACCTGGGCCTGTTTCGATGAACCCAACATAGATATCCTGGCAGGAATGGCAGAAAGACACACACGAAGGTCTTGCTCAACAGCTGTCAGTCTCTCTCTGTGTGTTTAGTTGTTATCGCAGTCAAGCGAGAGAAGCTCATCTCACCCAGATATGGAGTTGAAAAGGGGAGCAATGTCAAAAGACCAACAGAAAATACTGGAAGGGTTTGGTGGGCATTAACCTTGAGTTTTGGAGTTGTAGTTCACCTATATCCAGAGAGCACTGTGGACTCAAACTATGTTGGATCAGGACCAAACTTGGCATGAATACTCAATATGCCCAAATGTGAACGCAGATGGAGTTTGGGGAAAATAGACCTTGACATTTGGGTATTACAGTTTCTGGGATTTAGAGTTAACACACAATCAAAGAGCATCCTGAACTCTTGCAACAATGGAATTGAACCAAACTTGGCCTATTGAACTCTCATTACCAACAGAAAGTACTGAAAGGGTTTGCTTGGGAATTGACCTTGAGTTTGGAAGTTGTAGTTCACCTACACCCAGAGAGCACTGTTGACTCAAACAATGTTATGTTATGTTGTTGTTTGTTTTCTATCCAGAATCACAATGTTGGAAGGAGGCTCACCACTTTAAGGTCCCTCAAACAGGCATGGGAAAACTTCGGCCCTCTGGGTGCTTTGGACTCCAACTCCCACCATTCCTAACAGCCTGAGGCCCTTTCCTGCTTAAGTGGCTGAGGGGGGGGGGAGGAAAAGGGCCTGAGGCTGCTAGGAATGGTGGGGGTTGGAGTCCAAAACACCTGGAAGGTCCAAGTTTGCCCATGCCAGCTTTCGACAGAGACCTCTTCCTCCCCCTTCCCCTTCGCGCCCTTTCTTCCCCCTCCTGCCGAACACTTACTTTTTCTTCTCCACTCGGGCTCCCTTCTTCAGGAGGGGAGGGGGGAGGGAGGAAGACCTGACCCGTGCGGGCACTACTGCGCAGACTCACCCCACGTCTTCCTCCCTTCCCCTCCCCTCCTGAACACGCTCACGCTGCCCCCTCGGATCAAAATGGCAGCAGTGTGAGCAAAGCGAGCAGAGCGAGGCTGGGAAGAAGGGAGCCTGAGTAGAGAAGAAAAAGTGTTCAGCAGGAGGGGGAAGAAAGGGGATTGGAGGTTCCCAAATTCCAATAGGTTGCCTGACAGGTTCCAATTGCGGAGCTCAGGCCTTTTCGCAGGGGGTCCACCAGCTTCCTCAGAGGCATACCATTCGGAACATAGGCTTGTACCGACACTGTGAGGCAAGCATATGTCGACGAAATGTTCCATTGAATCACATAGCGTATGAAGGCTCTGTTGACCCAAAGGTAATCACCGAGTGGATTACAAATAAGTGCATTGGCACTTCTTTGAAGCAAGAACATTTCGGTCTTGGTGGAAATTTATACCGAACTAGCTGTACCCGGCACGCATTGCTGTGCCCTATTTAGGAGATGCGAGAAAGTCTGAGTATGTAAGGGTTGGAATTGATGTTACTTAAGGTCTTGGTGGGGTGCTTGGGAACTGATCTTGAGTTTGGAAGTTGTAGTTCACCTACACCCAGAGAGCACTCTGGACTCAAACAATGTTGGATCAGGACCAAACTTGGCATGAATACTCAATATGCCCAAATGTGAACACAGATGGAGTTTGGGAAAATAGACCTTGACATTTGGGAGTTACAGTTTCTGGGATTTATAGTTAACACACAAAGAGCATCCTGAACTCTTGCAACAATGGAATTGAACCAAACTTGGCATATTGAACTCATTACCAACAGAAAGTACTGGGAGTTGGAGTCCGGAAGGCGAGGCCTACAGGCACGCCAAAGCCTTGGGCTCGCCCTCTTCCCTTCCCCGAGGGCCTTTGAGGCCGAATCAGGAAGCCCCAAATCCAAAAGGTCAAGCCGCAGCGAGTCCCCAGTATTCCTCTTGGCCCATGGCCCAAGTTGCACCAGTGCCAAACCTTCTTTTTTTCCTTTTGCCCCACCTCTGTGCCATATCCCACTACATCAACCTCGTCCCTCCCAACAAGCCCAGCCACCATTGCCTCCCATTACCCCATCTGTACAACCTTTACACAGCAAATAGCACATAAAAGACATTTCAGCAATACATCACAAAGCAATAGAAAAGGGCACCTTTCCCCAGCCCTCCTCAGCACATGCAATAACATTTCTAACCCCATAAGCAGATCACATTAGAACTATGAGCATGCACATTTCCCCCTCCTCCGTGCCTCCAAGCAACAACAGCCAGGCCACATCCCACCCAGGCCTATGCTAGGCCGCTGCAGTACCACCACCCACCACTAGGTCCCGAAATGCCTTCCCCACTCCCCACCGCAAGGAAGACTTTCCAAAAGTTAACCAAAACAAATCAAAACACCTTACAAAACAATAAACAAACACTCTGCCATTTCTCCCATCGTTTCCTCTCCTCCTCCTTTCTCTCTCTCTATCCTTTCTCCGGCCTGGGGGAAGCATATCCTGGCTCAAAAGCGGCAGCTTTTGGGGCAGTTTTGGCCCGAAGAGATCTCTTCAGGGGGGTGGGTGAGGGCCTCGGACTGATGCTACGGAAGATCTAGTTCTCTCAAGTACTGTGACCCCATTTGCCCCTTTCTGATCGTTTTTTTTCCTCCTGGACTATTCCTGGACTGCTCTTTATCAGCTGATTCCAGCATGTGCCCTAGCCACATCTTACAGATTATGGACCCGAAGGGACTCTCTTTCTGGACAAACCATGTCCGATGCTTTTCCGGAGGGGTTTTGCCCAGATTGCAAGGGGACTGAAAGGGAACCCAGGTCTTTTGGGCTTTGGGAGAAGCAGTTCGCCAAGGACACTTCGCAGTTGAATATTCCCAGCCTTTTCCCTCTTGCCACATGGACTTTGTGACTCTCTGCCACTCTATTGCACTCCAGAAGCAATTCTGCCCCTCAGGACTCTATAGTTTCCAAGGACATCTAAGGAAACTATAACTCCCAGAATGAAAGCAGCATTTTGTTGGTTGTTTTAAAGATCATTTCCTCTGGGAGCAAGAGCTGCATGGGAATGTAATTGGGATGATTGCTGGGGGACTTCTGGGTTGTCTTGTCTACATTGTACCCCTATGTGTTTCCCTTTTTGTGTCCCTGTAACTAAGATAATGCCCTCAGCAGAGAGTTCCAGAGTTTAACAGAGCACAATAACCCACTTTTCCATCCATTTTGCCTTGCACAAATAATAACTCTGGGAGGGACGTTGGGTTTCTTCGTGGGGTGAGGCCCACACTCTTTATGCCCAAGACTCCCCACATATGTCTCTGTCATTTTCGGAGCTTGGCCAATGATAGGGAATATGTATGGTCATATAACCAGAACCCAAAACATGGTTGTTTCATGCGAGCTTCGGACCGCAGCCAGCCCCAATAGCTATCTTTCAGGACCACTTTAAACTGAGCAACCATGCTTCCAAGCTCAGCCAGGGCTCCTTGCGGAGAGTTCCCCTGGTAAACAAATGATACATTTTTCTGGCCATATGATGCTTTGCACCAATAATTGGGTGAAGGTCAGGTGTTCTGTGGAACATAGATTCCACCATTATGGGCCTGGATCCACCCGCTCGTGTCCCCCCTTGGCCTCGGAGCTTGGCCTCCAAGGGACTCATGGGCTCTGGCAACCCCAAGTCACTCAGCCACCCCATAGCTGGACCACAGTGGGCTTCGGACCCCCACTTACCGGCTGCAATAAGTTATGATTTTGCCATTTTGAACTGAGAAGCCATATTTTCCCGCTAGACCGAAACTCTCAACACAAAGGAGTTTCGGCCAGGACAAAAGACTCCCATTCAGGTATTCAAACCAAACAATAGACAGGAAGGCTTGAATCTCCCATCGGAAGCTCGCCGGCCACAAGGCATTTTAGCCACAGGTTACTTCCTTCACCCAGCCATTTTTCCTTTGTGTCCTTTCCCGCCTTGCATAGCCGGCCAGGATTGGCTCGTTCGAATCTTGGCGTGTCTTTTCCTATTGGATAAAGCGCGCGGTCGCCTCCTGGCCCAGCTGACTTTGACAGCTCGCCCAATCAGCTGAGCTACCATGGGAGGGAGGGGCCCCAAATGTAAATGACTGCTATATATTTGACTGCTTTGACAGAACCTTCGGCATCCAATCAGCTGATTAAGAGCTACACGTATTGGGTTCTTCCAAAGGGAGCATTGCGTTACCTTGGGATTCAAATGCCTTGAAATGACTGCTTTTCAACAACATAATTTGGCGACCAACGAAGCGGACTAAGCTTGGGTCTGAAAAACTCTTTTTCCAAATTTCCAAGCTAGAATTCCTCAGTGGAAAAGACTTGGGTCAGGGTCCTGGGGAAAAGCTGAGGAGTGGCCACTCAGGGCTTCTTTCTGCCCACTCAGACCTTTTCCTTTTGGGCACTGAACTGGGGCTTTGGCACAAGGGAAACAAAGGAAGTGCCTGGGACTTCCATTAGGAACAACGCCACCAAGAGAATTTTGGGGAAGGGGTAAAGAAATCCGGAAGGGGGAAAAATAAAGAAGCAAAACGTCGGTTGTGCATTGCGGGCAGGTGGGAGGTTGCCAGGAGTCAGCGCGACTCAACGGGACCTCGGTGTAACAAAGTCCTGCCCCCTCTGGCACGTACATCTGGCATCCTAGGCGGAAGGGGGGCAGTCTGTCCTTGTTAATTGCAGTTCGGAGGAGGTGACGGAGCGGAGGGTACTAGACCCTGCCGTGCCTTTCTGAAGACCCTTCCTGAAGGACAGCTTTTCATTTTGAGCGCGTACGAACCATTAGAGTGAAGTTTTTAAACGTTTTGGACCACTCCTCTATTAACTGGAAGAGAAGGGCCAGGGGTACCCGGCTTTTTGATAAATGGGAAATTGCCTCACCCGCCGAAGATGTCCAACCCCACAAGATTCATCTCTAGGGAAGCTCTTGGCCAGAGTGGGGTTGGGAGGGAAGCGTCCCTTTGTTTTGCCAAGATAGTCAGGCCATGCCAAGCAGAAGTGGCCCCCAGGCCCCTTTCCAGGGGAGGGGGGTAGCTTGGCCCATCCATGGTAGAGTAGACCGGTGCCGCATGGAGTGAGGGCATCTCTGCACACACGCCGGTGCGGAGAGCTATGTCAGGGGGAGGTGTTTGCGACCGAAGAGGAGCCCCTTCCCAGCGCTCCATGCGGACAGAAGTTTATTGCCTTGGAGAAGCCATTGCAGCATGCTCCTTGACTCAGAGCCGGAGGGAAAGCTGCGGGGGGGGGGGGAAACTTTAGCACCTTCTGTTGTGCAAAGAAGATTGCTGATTGGCCCCCACCCCTCGGAAGCTCCCTTCCAGGCCATTTTTATTTCTCTCCTCTTCAGAGGAAAGATCCCCTTTTTTTCCTTGCATTTGCTTGTCCCCATGTGTACTCCTTATCCCATTCTCCTTGCCTTGAACCTTTCCACCCCAAAAGCACTCTCTTGCCCTCCTCCTGCTTGATCTGGGTCGCCCCTGGAGGCCCAAATTGCCCATTTTCCTCTCCCTTTGGCCCCTTTGTCTTGTCAGCCCCCATTCCTTCCCCAGACCATGCAGGATCTTCCCAGACCCCTGCCTCACCTTCTGCTGCGCCATCTTTTGGGAAGGGTCCCTTAAATTCAGCCGTTCAACAACACCTTGAGGCTCCGTTGCTTCTCCCTCCTCGCTGCTCTTCCTCAGCCTGAATGAAGGGAAGGGTCCTTCCGTGCGCCCTTCCCCTCCCACTCCCATGGAGAAAGCGGCGAGTAGGAGGGCGAGGCGGGCACGCTGCCTCCGCTGACCCTGTCTTCTGCCGGCCCTTGGCGCCTCCGGAGGAAGGAGAGCAAGGAGGATCCTTCCCTTCATTCAGGCCAAGGAAGAGCAGCGAGGAGGTAGAAGCAATGGAGCCTAAAGGCCCTCAGGGAAGGGAAGGGGGCGAGGCCGAGGCTTTGGCATGCCTGTAGGCCTCGCCTTCGGGACTCCAACTCCCAGGAGCCTCCGTTGCGTTGGGCAGCGGTCCGGCACCGGAGCGAGTTGGAGGACACCGAGGCCGACTCGCTGCCGTCTCCGCGCCCTTCCCTGGCTTCGTCCCCCGTGCGCGTGAGGCGGCGGTTGGAGGGAGGGGGGGGTGGAGTGGGAGGGGGTGGAGAGGGCCAGGCCAGGGGAAGGGGGTGAAGTAGTTGTGGGGATGGCAGGGGGCGTGGTCTCTGCTGGGAAGCGGCGGTGCCATTTTGCGTGGGCCGGTGTCGGCCAATGGGATTGGCTGGCGGCCGCGAAGGACGCTGGGAAATGTAGTTTTTTTTGTATCGTTGTTTTGGGGGCCTTCTAGGTTTTGGGGGGGAAGTTTCTTTGCTATAAACCGTCCTTGCCTGAGGCCTATTTTTGTTGCCAAGTTTGGTGTCTCTGCCTTGGAAGGTTTCTCTGTCTGTGGCAGTCGTTCGACGACGGGACCTCCTTTATATATATAGATATATCTTGATAAACATTGAACTCATTCCCTGACTGAATATAATGCACCCGTGAACCTCGGATGGGACTGGCTTCGTTTACTCCGGACTATATTTGCAATAGATTTAATACCTATTTGGCATATTGCGGACTGTGGTATCCCACCAGACTCCTGTGCACACGCTAAGTACCTTTGCTTATTTTGTATCTGTATGATTGGATGCTAATGAGTTTTGATTAATATAAGATAAACATATTTTGATACAATTCATGCTACCGAGGCTGGCTTTTTTAATTAGTTTGGTTTCCCCCCGTGGATTACTCAGTGTAAGCAGTGTTAGCTTTACTCTTGTGTGCAACCAAATCATTTATATCTGGCAGCTCTGCTCCATACATTCAGTGCTTTCACACCATCTTCAGCAGTCCTTGAATTCACAAACGCGCGCACAATATCTGGAGGTGAGGGGTTTTTTTCTGATTGGAGTCAAATCCATGAAGCAGACAATAGAATAATATTTTTATTGGAAAATATTGGAAACTTGAACATTAAGATAAGATAGCACAGGGGGGGGGTCTCTAGTTTATTTAAAGCTATTAATCAAACTCTCTTGCAGAATGTGGGAAACTCAGCCCATATATAATATATATCTATCTATATGTCTCTATATATTTGCCAAGTTGTTATAGCTGCTATTTGGAAGTGCATCTTGCACAAAAGCTATTGTCCTGATAATGAGATCTGATCTTCTTTGCCTTGTGATTCGATTGCGAGCTGCGGCAATCAATCATGGCTGGAAAAACAATATTTCCACAATTTTGCATTGCATTGAAAGGAAGCCCTTTGCTGTATGTCACGGTAGAAATTGCAAAGCTTGAGCTTTAATATTGGATTTCAGGCATGATGTATCAGTCATTTGCAATCGCGCCCTTTCAAGTGGGCGAGAGGAGCATTTATCTTCTGCTTCTGCCGATTGACTTTTTCGTGGCTCTAAGAACAAAAAGAAACACAATATGATTTTATTCATTTACAATTCCAAGATTAAAAAGGAAAGCATAAAAGGGAAAGAGTGAGGGAAAGAAGGAAACAGGAAGACAGGAAACAGAAGAAGGGAAAGAGCGCCGAGGCAAGAGGAAGGGGGCAGCGCGCAAGGAGGAAGTGAAGGGAGGAGGAGGAGGAGGAGGGCGAAGGCATGCTCTTGCTCCTGGCCGCTCCTCCTCTTCTCCCCCCTCCCTTCCCTCCCCCTCCGCGCTGCTTGCCTGCCTGCCTGCTTCTTCACGTTTGCTTCTTCAACAGGTAGCCGCCCCAATGGGAGTTCGCCTCTCTCTCTTCAGGACGAAGCCTTGAGGGAGCCAAGGGTCAGACAGCATTGGCCAGAGGGCCGCATCCGGCCCGCGGGCCACGAGATGCCCAGGTCTGGTCTAGTGGCTGTAATAGCTAGTGGTTGTAATAGCTTATTTAGCACAGTAGCTGCAGTGGTAGCCAACCGTTGCAGCCCTCCTTACAAGCAGCACTGGGGGGAAGACTTTTTCCAGACCTGTCCAGCCTTAGCATAAGAGAATTTCCCAGCCTCTGGAGTGGCCTTCCCTCTAGGCAGGCATGTAGCTGGGGGGGGGGGGCTTAGGGGGCTTCAGCCCCCTCCCCCAAATTCTCAGGGTGGTCCATGATAAGGCCTAACTGGTACATTATTTAAACTGTTATGTTTATTCATATCATGATCTGATCACTATGCTCATTATATCCCACATTCATGCAGGCCCGGATTACCAATAAGGCCACCCTAGGCCGTGGCCTATGGGCGCAGGCCTAGGGGGGCGCCAGATCAAGGACCAAAAAAATATATGTTCAAACAAAACTGCAACGTGCGGCATGATGACTCTCTCTCTCTCTCTCTCTCTCTCTCTCTCTCTCTCGGGGGAGGGCAGGGGGAGAGCGCTGCGAAGGGGCGAGGGAAGAGGGAATGGCACCCCCCTCACCATCACCTCGCCCCCTTGTCAAGGAAGGAGGGTGCGAGGAGGATGAGGTGGACGGAAGCCCCGCCCCTGGGGCCGCTGGCGAGCATGTGAGCGTGACAGGAGGGTGCCTCTGCCTCATTCGCCATGTTCCTGGGTGCCGCGCATGGCTGGCAGTGCGGCCCGGGGGTTTCCTTTCTTTCCTTCCTCCTCAGGAGGAGGAAGGAGGGTGGGGTGAGGAGGAGGCGGAGGGAAGTCCCGCCCCCGGGGCTGCGGGCGGGCATGCATGCACAGCAGGAAGGCACGAGCACCTCTGACTCCTTCCCCAATGTTCCTGGGTGCCAGCTTCAGAAGCTCCAGGGGCCGGGAAGGGGCCTGGGAGCGGCTCCCTGGGCTCCTGCCTGGCCCAGCTGCACAAAGGCGCCGAGCCGGACCTTGCTGGCCCTCCGCACGTAGCACATTGGTGAGAGAGGAGAGGCAGGCGGAAAGAAGGAATGTGTGTGTGTGGGGGGGGGGTGCGGTAGAGATTGGTTTGGGGGCGTAATTCCAAAGTGTGGCCTAGGGCGCCAAAAGGGTTTAATCTGGGCCTGCATTCATGGGGTTATTGGGATAACTATACAAAAGGTTTGGTAGGGTAGCCCCTCTCTTACTCAGACTCAGCCCCTCCCGAATCAAACTCAGCCCTCCCCGAATCAAAATCCTGGCTACGGCCCTGCCTCTAAGTGTCCTGATTTGGCAGAAGTAGTCATGATTAATCCTCAGTGGTTCCTCTTTGGGTGAATCTACACTGGTAAATCTGTAGCCAGTCTAGAATCAGAACAGGTCCCCGAGACAGCCGGATGCATCCTCTCAAACCTGTTGCATCAGAGTTGAGGTCATATCATCCAGCTGAGTCAAGATAACATCGGTGCCGTTTGACCATCACTTCCCCGTTTGTGTTGTTGTCATCACTCCCAGCTGGCTGCAAAGCTCTGGGTGAGCTCTTGGTCATCATGCGTCCCATAGTGACCTCAGCATGTACACCCACATCACTAATCCAATCCAAGAGGCTATAGTCAGGCTTTTCTCTGCTTGGAGTTGGCGAAGGACAGAGACTAGACCCATGCCTATGTTATAACAAGGCCTCAGAAATGTTTCTCAACTGCAGCCTAAGATGAAAGGATATGGGATACCAGAAGTGCGAGAGAGAGAGAGAGAGAGAGAGAGAGAGAGAGAGAGAGAGAGAGAGAGAGAGAGAGAGAGAGTCTTTCTCTTCTTTAGGATGCATAACTGCACCTTGTCAACAGTTAGTTGATCAGGAATAGCTAAGCCTAAATACAGATGCATGCACATGCACACCCATACCCCCTTACACATATCATTTTACTTAACCTTTGGGGAAGGTGTTGACATATTGGTCAAACTGATAATTCTGCAGACTTTGCTTTATCTAAATTCAAGTGTAGCCTATAGAAAAACCAGGGGCAAATGCCCAGCACAATTATTTAAAGTGATTTGGTCATTGACGACGATCCCAGCCGTCCAAAACGATAGGGAATTGGCCCCAACAGCTGAGGCTTTTCAGAGCGATTTTGCCGACAAAATCTCGAAGCTCCGCCGGGGCATCCCAGCCACAATTGATACAGTAAGTGAACTCGAGACTCCGCTGCCGCTCGGTGGGCGCACCTTCGACCGTTTCCATGAGTTTCGATGAGTTTCCGTTTCGATGAGTTACTGATTGCAGCTAGACCAACAACATGCTCCCTCGATCCGTGCCCCTCCTGGCTAGTTATATCATGTCAGGAGGGGTTACAAGACCCCCTGTGTAGGATAATCAACAGCTCCCTTGAGCAAGGAGTGTTTCCAGGGGGTTTGAAAGAGGCCATGGTAAGACCGCTACTGAAGAAACTGAATTTGGATCCTTCGGTTCCCTCCAATTACCGCCCAGTCTCGAATTTGTCGTTTCTGGGCAAGGTGATTGAGAGGGCAGTAGCGGGTCAGCTGCAACATTTCTTAGGTGGCACAGCTGGTCTTGATCCCTTCCAGTCCAGCTTCCGTATTGGGCATGGGATGGAAACTGTGTTTGTCTCCATTACAGACCAACTCTGCTGCCAGCTTGACCAGGAGGGGTCAGCACTGCTTGTGTTGTTAGATCTCACAGCAGCTTTTGACACGGTAGATCATGCACTACTGACCCACCATTTAGCCATGACGGGAGTTAGGGGGTGTGTTGAGGTGTTTGTTTTTTAATATAGGATTGAATATGTATTGTAATGTTAGGATATTGTGAACCGGAGAGAGAGCTGATATTAAGAGCACATCTCTGCAGGGAGAGCAGAGTTGCCATAGCAACGTGGCTCTGAGGGAGAAGTGGGAGGAGTCAACGGCTTCTGCCAGAGCCAGGAATAGAATTCTGGGGAAGTTTGAATTTTGACAGTTTAACTGTCAGACCAGCTCTAAGACAGTTAGTGTTGAGAGCTCAGAGAGAGCGGTTCGGTCTGACCAGCTCTAGAGAGAGCAGGGTTAGGAGTCGACGTTTAAGGCTGTGAGAATACAGTCTTGGAGCTGAGCTTGCGAGCCAGCTAGTTTATTGTAAAGCCTGAGGGCTAAATAAAGACAAGTGTCTGAAGAGGGCCAGAGTGCCTTTGTATTGGAAGAGTTAGAAGCTGATATAGCTGAGTGTTAGCAATAGTTAAGCATTGTAACTTTGTATTTGCCATCACTAGAACATTTGTAATCTTTTTAAGTCGTGCCTTCTCGGAAGAGTTATACAAAGTACCAAACCAAGCTTTTGTGCCAGAATAAACTGTTGATTGTTATTTCATCTGAAAACCTCTCTGTGCCATTGATTTCAAAAGTCAAGCCTCAGTTTAAAAGTTTATTCCTGTCTCACAAGAACTCTCATTAACCCTCACAAATAGCTTTCCTCACAAAAGTGTTCCAGTTGGTTTCTCTCTCATAAAATGGTGGCAGCAGTTTGAAGACAAATATTCGCATAGTGATGTGGCAGTGGATGAGATAGCCTACACTGTCATGGTGTAAAAGTTGGCGTGCGAATAATGAGTCTTCACAGGGGGATTGCCCTTAAATGGGTGGCCTCCTTTCTCCAAGATCGGGGACAACATGTGGAGGGGGGTGGGATGGTCTCTGGGAGACTCCCTTTAAGTTGTGGGGTCCCCCAGGGTGCCATCCTTTCCCCTCTATTGTTTAATATCTATGTGTGTCCACTGGCCCAACTGGTTCTCGACTTTGGTCTGGAATGTCACCAGTACGCTGATGACACCCAGCTGGTGCTGAGAATCGATGGCAGGCCGGATACCATACCCGATTGTTTCCATCGATGCCTTGAAGCTGTGACTGGATGGCTGCGTGCCAGCCGGTTGAAGGTGAATCCGTTGAAGATGGAGATCCTATGGCTGGGTCGCCCTGGGTTGGATGGATGCCGGCTGCCTACCCTGGACGGAGAGCTTTTAAGCCCGTCGTCTTCAGTAAGAAGCCTGGGGGTCCAATTAGACCCACTGCTATCAATGGAGATGCAAATCTCCAAAGTATGCAGGTCCACATTTTTCCATCTACGACAGGCTAGGCGGCTGGCTCCCTACTTGCCCAGGAGCGACCTGGCTATGGTGATCCAGGCAATGGTCATCTCGAGACTGGACTACTGTAACGCCCTCTACATTGGCCTTCCGTTGTCATCAATCCGGAAACTCAAGCTAGTGCAGAATGCTGCTGCTCGACTGCTGGTGGGAGCGCCTGCACGAGAGCACATTGCGCCCAACTGCACTGGCTACCAATAGAGTACCGGATTGCTTTCAAAGTGTTGGTGTTGACCTTTAAGGCCTTGTATGGTCTAGTGCCGGTGTATCTGAGGGATCGCCTTACCCCATATGTTCCCCCGAGATCACTACGCTCGGAAGAGCAAAACCTCTTAGTAGTTCCATCCATTCATTCCTGCCGGTTGTCCACAAACAGATCAAGAGCCTTTTCCGTAGCGGCGCCATCGCTATGGAATTCAACGCCAGACGACGTTTGTGCCATTAAGGAATTGGCCCTGTTTCGGAGAGCCTGTAAAACATCCCTTTTTAGGCAGGTTTTTAACCTAAATGGCTCCTGAGAAAGTTGTCCAAATCCTTGAGTTTTACGTAGATTGTTGTTTTTAATTCTCTTGTTTTATATTGTTGTAAAGCGGAATTGATGCTTTTAGCAGGAGTACTGTCAGGAGAGAGTGATGCACAGCAAAGGTTTCAGAGTAGCTGGCCTTAGAATAGCGAGGCAGCTCGCCAAAAGCCATGACGGGGATAATCAGCCCTGATTGGTGGAAAGGCACAAGCAGTGATTTGCCAAGGGAACATCATGTGCCTTTAGATAAAAAGCGGCCTGATTGGCCCATAGTCTACCATGCTGCGTTGTTTACATAGTATCTGAATGGCTAGAAAGCGCGCATGGGCAAATGAAGTTGTTCCTGCTGGCTGGCACAGGGAACGGCTGTAGAAATGTTGCGATTTAAGAACATCTTGCCCATATGGCCGATAACATACTGTGAGAATGAGAAATTAATACTGCGCCACAGTTTATTAGCAAATGAGAATGTAGTGCTGAACAATGCTTTGTTTAACTGGGTGAAAGAAATGGGTTCATGTGTGCCAACCAATTGCAAGTTGTAAAGATGGGCGGGATTAAGGAATTGTCGCCATTGAATGTATAAAACCTGAGTGTTGCCGTTTGCTCGAGGCTCTGCCATTTTAGCAGCTTTATGCTAGGCAGACTCCGTCAGCTGATGTAATCAATAAAGATTGGCTTCATTTGGACCAGTATCAATTGTTGCGTCGTTCGTTCCTGTGCCCGCACGAAGGTCGCCGCCTGAGAGTTAGAGGTATTTGCCTTGGGAGTTCTGGGAGTCCTGATTTTCCGCTACAGTTGCTGTTCTTAAATTGAATTGTTGCTGTTTTATAAATTGATTTTATGTAAACCGCACCGAGCCTGCTGGAAGGAGTGGATTTCCCCGGGTACTGGTTGTGGGGGGTCGGGAGCAGGTCAGGGTTTTGCCCTCCCTTCTGCTCGAGATCCCCGTGTACAACTGGTGGGCCACTGTGTGATACAGAATGCTGGACTAGATGGGCTGAGGTCTGATTCAGCATGGCTCTTCTTATGTTCTTATGTTCTTATGTTCTTATACAAAAATGATCAATCAATCAATCAATAAGAAGCCCTCTTCCTAAATATTGAAACGATGTAAAATGACAGCTCCCGTGATTCTATAGCATTGAGCTATGGCAGTTAAAGTGTTTCCATGTGCATTACGTCTACAGTGTAGAGTGGATCTGCTACATTTTAATCCATCTTATAAGTCAAATTCCTCCAAGAGGTTTGTATTGTGATTGTGAAATGCCGTGCTGCCCGAGGAAGGCCACAGCTTCCGCTTTCCGTTAATCCCTTCCATCTATATTAGAAGGAAGGCTTTAATGGGAATTCTGAAAGATTAGAGATGACGTGTAGCCACCTGAGCCACGCTCCAACTAGGAGCTGTCAGGAGGGTTCTGATTTAATGGTTCAATGGTATGCTGAAATTAACACATAAACCATGTGTAAGGGAGCATCTATTTGGGGTAAGTTTCAAAGAGACAGCTTTACAAGCTGATGCTGAGAGAAAGATATATATTTACATCATCCCACAGTATTATTTCTATTGTGAGTGTATTACTCCACAAACCATAGACTCTATAGATGACCTCTGGACAATGGTTATCTATAATTAAGGCCAACAAACCCGGATTTTTCTCTTTTCCTCTCTCTCTCTATAAACTACTAAGCTGCTGAACTTGCTGATTGAAGGGTTGGCGGTTCGAATCTGGGGAGCAGGGTGAGCTCCCGCTGTTAGGCCCAGCTTCTACCAACCTAGCAGTTCGAAAACATATTTGTTGCACTGCAACCAGGTCTTCACTTTTTTCCAAAATGCTAACAAGGAGAGGGCCAATCTAATATCTTTAGGAAGGGAGTTCCATAGCCAAGGGGCCACCACTGAGAAGGCCCTGTCTTTCGTCCCCACCAAATGTATTTGTGACACAGGCGGGATAGAGAGCAGGGCCTCCCCAGATGATCTTAATGGCCTAGTAGGTTCATAGGAGGAGATACGTTCAGACAGGTAGGTTGGACTTTATAGGCTAAAGCCAGCACTTTGAATTGTGCCTGGTAGCAAACTGGCAGCCAGTGGAGCTGGCGTAACATGGAAGTTGTGTGGTCCCTGTGTGCTGCCCCAGTTATTAACCTGGCTGCCTCTCGTTGGACTATTTGAAGCTTCCAAGCAGTCTTCAAAGGCAACCCCACATAGAGTAGTCTATACAGGATGCAACCAGAGCATGGACTACCGTGGCCAAGTCAGACTATAAATAGGAACTGCTCTGGGGGGAATGGTGCTCCATGCAGTCATGCCGGCCACATGACCATGGAGGTGTCTACAGACAACATGGGCCCTTGGACTTAGAAATGGAGATGAGCACTACCCCCTAGACATGACTAGACTTAATGTCAGGGGGAAACTTTACCTTTATATAAGGGCAAGTACGTATTAGGCATGAGAAAAAAGTTATGAAAATGAAAAGAAATTGGAAGGGATTCGTATGTATGGGACTTTCAAGTTTATACGGACCGCAAGGCCAATCCCGGAAGTGGACTTTCTTTTTCGCACTCCCTGGGCCCAAAATTTCGTTAGATTATTAAATATTTCCGATGCCCACCCAACAGGAAAATTTCCCCCTCCAAAATAGCTTTGCAGACATAACTCACAGTCAAATCGGGGCCTTTCCATGCTTGAAGCCTAATTAGAGTGAAAGGCCTCCTCCAGGAAGTGAAAAAGGAGCCGGAAATCATAGAGAGATCCAGATCAGGACTCCTAGAGGGGCTGGAGGACTGACGAAAAAGCGATTTAAACAGCCAGGAAGGGGTTTAGATAGAAGGACAGAGTAGAAGGACATAAGAACTGCTGAGAGAAGGGCAGCAGGAGTGAAAAGAGCACGGAGAGGAGAAGGAAGAGTTCAGAATCAAGAAAAGCCATAGAGTTCAAACGGAGGTCCTAGACTGCTATGGTAAAACTGAATGGGAAAAAGCTGGAGTGAGGAGAAATCTACAGATTAGCAAGGCCTGCACCAGAGGTATTTAATAATATTAATAATAATATATTAATGCATTATATCTCCTGCAAGGAAACCAAGGGAAATGTTGCCCCTTGATTTGCCTGTGCTTAAAACAGTATCAGTCCTGTTTCCCTGCTTTGCCTACTTTAGAACTACTAACGAATTTCGTTAGTAATTATGTTACATTTTAGAAAAATTTTTTTGTAAGTCTTTCTATTACTAATAAAAAAAAATCCCCCCCCCCCCCATTAGATTTTTGATTCCCTATTTTTGGGTTCGAAACCATGCCTAGTACGTATGTCACATCCTCTCTCTTCTTTTATTTCTCAAAAGAACCACATGTGCTTTAACCCAAAATTAATTTAATGCCCTGGTTCAGGGCCCAGAACAGCCTGCTCCCTGCTGTCCTTCCTTTGGCAGGATAAAACTTTTTTGATTCAAGAAGGCTTTAATGAAGAAGGTTTTCCAGATCAAGTCAGGAGTGCTTTGAAAATGTTTTTGTTGTCTTCAACAATTTAAAACCTTAAAGCAGGGGTCAGGAACCTTTTTGACTCAGAGAGCCATAAAAGCAAAATATTTCGGGTTTTTTTTCAGTGAGAGCCATATGATATACTGTATAAGACGACTGGGCGTATAAGACGACCCCCCAACTTTTGCAGTTAAAATACAGATTTTGGGATATACTCACTGTATAAGACCACCCCTCTTCCAACGCACACCAAATATTTTTTTTAAAAAAACATCAGATTTGATTTTAAATCCAAGACTCTCAGAGTGGTTTACAGCTCTTCGGCTTAGAAATGGAGATGAGCACCAACCCCCAGAGTTGGACACAACTGGACTTAAGGTCAGAGGAAAACCTTTACCTTACGTAGAGTGAGCCCAGGTCCAACAACAATAATAATAGAACCCTAGAGTTGGAAGGGACTCCAATGGCCAGGGAGGAACATAAACCCAAGCCTTCATGACAGGTGGCTATACAACTCTGCTTAACAACAACAACAACAACAACAACACAGAACCCTAGAGTTGGAAGGGACTGCAATGGCCATCCAGTCCAACCCAACTCACTCCTGCCAGGCAGGAAGACACAATGCAAGCCCTCCCAACAGGTGGCCATCAAGCTCTCCTTGATGATGATGATGATGATGATGATGATGATGATAATAATGGAACCCTAGAATTGGAAGGGACTCCAATGACCATCCAGTCCAACCCAACTCAGTCCTGCCAGGGAGGAAGACACAATGCAAGCCCTCCCAACAGGTGGCCATCAAGCTCTCCTTGATAATAATAATAATAATAATAATAATAATAATAATGGAACCCTAGAATTGGAAGGGACTCCAATGGCCATCCAGTCCAACCCAACTCACTCCTGCCAGGCAGGAAGACACAATGCAAGCCCTCCCAACAGGTGGCCATCAAGTTCTCCTTGATAATAATAATAATAATAATAATAATAATAATGGAACCCTAGAATTGGAAGGGACTCCAATGACCATCCTGTCCAACCCAACTCAGTCCTGCCAGGGAGGAAGACACAATGCAAGCCCTCCCAACAGGTGGCCATCAAGCTCTCCTTGATAATAATAATAATAATAATAATAATAATGGAACCCTAGAATTGGAAGGGACTCCAATGGCCATCCAGTCCAACCCAACTCACTCCAGCCAGGCAGGAAGACACAATGCAAGCCCTCCCAACAGGTGGCCATCCAGCTCAGGTCCTTCAGGCCCCTTCAGCCCCCTCCTCTCCAGACGTGTCCTGGAGTGTGTAGGTGGGGGTGGGGGTGGTGGAGGGGGTGGGAGGCAGCCAGGAGTGGGGAGAGAGGCAGCGGGGGTTGAGGGAGATGTCCCCATTGGCTGCTTCTGCCCCATCCCCCACCTCCCTCGCCATCCCGAGCGGCACAGTTTGAGGAGGAAGAGCGAGGGAGGAGGAGGAGGAAGGAGGGAAGGGGCGAGGAGGAGTGTGAGGCCGCATTACGTTGGAGAACGGCTGGGGCGTGGCCTGCTGGGGCCTGTCCGAGCCTGGTACAGTACCACTGGCTTGGTGCTGCTTCCACCTCCATTCCAGAGCAGCTTGGCATAACAGAAACCTGGTGGACGGAGGAAAACAAATGGGACACAAAGATTCCAGGTTATAAACTGTACAGGAAAGACAGGAGAGGGGAAAACGGTGGCGGTGTGGCCTTGTACATAAATGAAGAGCTAGAATCTCATGAATTAGAACTTCAAGAAATTTCAAACTCACCTACAGAAACATTGTGGATAAAAGTCCCAGGACAAAAAACTAATCTAGCATTAGGGATCTGCTATCGCCCTCCCAACCAAACTCCAGAGGCAGACTGCTATCTGGAAAATGAAATTAAACAGGCCTCAAAAGCAATAAATTAGTCATAATGGGGGACTTCAACTATCCCCGAATAGATTGGCTAAATTCTTGTTCTACGCATGAAAGAGAGACAAGGTTCCTCGACATGCTAGCTGACTATTCCCTTGAGCAGATGGTCATGGAACCAACCAGGGGAAAGGGGATCCTGGACTTGGTGCTAACTAATGAACAAGATCTCGTTCAAGATGTCCTTGTAACTGAGCCCATAGGTACCAGTGACCACAACACAATAACCTTCAACTTAAGTTTGGATAGCAAACTGTCAGTGAAAACTAACACGGAGACATTAAACTTTCACAAAGGGAATTTCACCAAAATGAGAAAAATTGTAAAGAACAAACTAAAAGGAGCAGTAAAAAAATCAAATCCCTCCAAAATGCTTGGAAACTGTTTAAAAATACCTTAAAACAGGCCGAACTAAAATGCATTCCAATAAAAAGAAAGAGGCATGGAAAGTCCAAAAGGACACCAGTTTGGCTTACAAATGAAGTAAAAGATGTGATTGGAAAGAAGAAAAACTCATTTAAGAAATGGAAGGCTCTTCCTACCGAGGAGAACAGAAAGGAACACAAGCTCTGGCAAACTAAATGCAAAGCAACCGTCAGGAAAGCCAAGAGAGATTTTGAGGCACACATAGCAAAGAATATTTAAAAAACAACAAAAACTTTTTTAAGTACATCGGAAGCAGGAACCCAACTAGAAAAGCAGTTGGGCCACTCGACAACAATGGTCAGAAAGGGAAAATCAGCGAAGACAAGGAGATTGCTGAACGGCTAAATGACTTCTTTGCCTCCGTTTTCACACAGGAGGACAGACAACATATGCCTGCAGCTGAGTCAGTTTTTTCAGGGAGGGAATTAAGTGAATTAAACCAGATAGAGATAAACAAGGAGGATGTTCTCACATGCCTTACTAAACTAAATGTCAACAAATCACCAGGTCCAGACGGCATCCACCCCAGAGTTCTTAAGGAACTCAAGTGTGAAATTGCTGAACTTCTAGCTAAGATATATAACCTTTCTCTAAGATCAGGCACCGTACCCGAGGACTGGAGGGAGGCAAATGTAACTCCGATCTTCAAGAAAGGATCCAGAGGTGATCCAGGAAATTATAGACCAGTCAGTTTAACCTCAGTTCCAGGCAAAGTGATGGAAACCATTATTAAAGAAAATATTACTAGGCACATAGAAGAACAGGCATTGTTGAAAGAAAATCAACATGGTTTCTGCAAAGGCAAATCATGTCTTACTAACTTGATAGAATTCTTTGAGGGTGTAAATAAACACATAGATAAAGGGGACCCAGTCGATATTGTTTATCCTTGACTTTCAAAAGGCTTTTGACAAAGTCCCTCACCAAAGGCTCCTAAATAAGCTCTTCAGCCATGGAATCACGGGAACAGGTCTTGTCCTGGATTGGAACCTGGCTAAACTGTAGGAAACAAAGGGTGGTAATAAACGGACATTTCTCTGGGTGGAAAGAGGTGAGAAGAGGTGCGTACCCCAAGGTTCAGTTTTGGGTCCGTTACTTTTAATTTATTCATTAATGATCTGGATGTAGGAGTGAATTCTGAGGTAGCAAAGTTTGCAGACGACACTAAACTGTTCAGGGTAGTTAAAAATGAAACTGACTGTAAAGAGCTCCAGAAAGATCTCTCGAAATTGAGTGAATGGGCAACAAAGTGGCAAATGCATTTTAACCTAAACAAGTGTAAAGTCATGCACATCGGGGCAAAGAACCCCAACTACACCTACCAATTGATGGGGTCAAAGCTTTCCGAGACAAACCAGGAAAGGGATCTCGGGGTTTTGGTGGACAGCTCAATGAAGATGTCAACCCAGTGCGCTGCAGCAGTGAAAAAAAAGCAAATTCTATGCTTGGCATGATCAGGAAGGGAATCGAAAATAGGTCAGCAAATGTTGTATTGCCTCTCTACAAATCTATGGTGAGGCCACATCTGGAGTACTGTGTACAATTCTGGTCTCCGCACCTCAAGAAGGATATAACGGAACTGGAAAAGGTACAGAAAAGGGTAACAAGAATGACCCAAGGGATGGAGCGGCTCCCTTATGAAACCAGGTTGCAACGCCTTGGTCTTTTCAGCCTTGAAAGACGGCGTCTAAGAGGTGACTTGATCGAAGTGTATAAAAATCATGGGATAGAAAAGGTGAATAAAGAAAAAATATTTTCTTCTGTCACAAAACACTAAGACTAGGGGGCACTCCCTGAAGCTCCAAGGTAGGAAAATTAGGACTAATAAAGGGAAATATTTCTTCACCCAGAGGGTCATTGGGTTATGGAACTCACTTCCAGAGGAGGTTGTGACGGCTGTCAGCCTGGACAGCTTCAAGGCAGGATTAGACAGATTCATGGAGACCAAGTGTATCGGTAGTTACTGAAAAGGACATCCAAGTGCCACCTCTGTGTTGATGGAGGCAGGCAGGATTTTCCCCGGGTCCTGGTTGTGGGGGGTCGGGAGCAGGTGAGGGTTTTGCCCTCCCTTCTGCTCGAGATCCCCGTGTACAACTGGTGGGCCACTGTGTGATACAGAATGCTGGACTAGATGGGCTGAGGTCCGATTCAGCATGGCTCTTCTTATGTTCTTATGTTCTTAGCTGCTTAAGAGTCAAAACCAGAGCAGGAGGAGGGGGCGGGGCACGGCACGGCCTGGCTCCCCCCCCCTCTATCTATGGCTCACAAGCAGCTGCTCTAGAATGGAGGTGGAAGCAGCACCAAGCCTGTTGTATTGTACCAGACTTGCGAGGTGGGGACAGGCCCCAGCAGGCCACCCCCCCCCTAGCCATTTTCCAAGGTAACTCGGTCTCACGCTCCTCCTCCTCGCCCCCTTCCTCCTCCTCCCTAGCTCCTCCTCCTCAGGCTGTGCCGCTCAGGGATGGTGAGGGAGGCGTGCAGCTACCCACCCACTGGAGCAGGTTTCAGCTCCCATAGCAGCCAAGACCCCTCGTGTGGGAGTGGGAAAGAGGCGTTGGAGGCTAGGCAGCATCACCAGGCAGCAGCAATGCCTCCGGCTCCTCCTCTGCCTGCCACCGCCAGCGCCTCAGACGCCTCTTTTGAGGCTGTGACCAATCAGCGCACGAGCCGCACACTCACATCATCACCCTCCGTATTGGTGGCCAATCAGCACCCGAGTCAGATGCAGTCATCAAAAGAGCCACATCTAGCTCGCGAGCCATAGGTTCCCGACCCCTGCCTTAAAGCAGTGTTTCCCAGCCAGTGTGCCGGGGCACACTAGTGTGCCGTGAGTGATCATCAGGTGTGCTGTGGGAAATTGGAATCTCCAGGAGGGGAGGGGGGAGAGTCTAGTGTGTTGAAGTATAAAAACCCTTAGAAACCTACCTTGATAAAGGCCCCCTCCCCACCCGTTGTCTACTTGGTCTCTCCCTCTCCATGCATTGGGAAGACCTGCCTCCCTTTCCCCAAGTAGAGACCTCCTCTTGCCTCCTGGTGATTCTGTGTGGGAAGTTTGGCCCAGTTCTATCATTGGTGGGGTTCGGAATGTTCTTTGATTGTAGGGGAACTATAAATCCCGGCAACTACAACTCCCAAATGTCAAGGTCTATTTCCCCTGAACTCCATCTGCGTTCATATTTGGGCATATTGAGTATTCATGCCAAGTTTGGTCCTGATCCAACATTGTTTGAGTCCACAGTGCTCTCTGGATATAGGTGAACTACAACTCCAAAACTCAAGGTCAATGCCCACCAAACTCTTATAGTATTTTCTCTTGGTTATGGGAGTTCTGTGTGGGAAGTTTGTGTCTTCCTGCCATTCCTGCCAGGATATCTATGTTGTGTTCATCGAAACAGGCCCAGGTTTCACACTGAGTGTATAAATACATTTAAAAGCATATTAACTTTATGTATTACTGTGTTAGCGTGTCATTTTGGTTGGTGGTGTGCCCCAGGATTTTGTAAATGTAAAACGTGTGCCGCGACTCAAAGAAGGTTGGGAAACACTGCCTTAAAGCATTAGCTATTTCAGAACAATTCTGGAACCAAAGAGAAAAAGAACTCACTTGATTCTTAGACCTTTCCCCTTCTCGTCCCTGGATTGTCTTGCAACAAAAGGAAGCACAGGCCGAAGGTTAAAAGATAACTCTGTGTGTCAAACCTTGAATTTGACAACTGGGAGGATTTGAGAACCACTCCAAATTGAAGAATGTGATCTTGCAGATGTGCCACATGTGCACCTGAGAGTCAGGCATATTATTACTTGAGAGCTATAATCAATAAAAGATCTATTTGGTTATTCAATGTCCTCGTTATATCTTTAATTTTCATGCTGAGCTAAAGAAACTGTTTTGGGCCTGTGCATAGCAACCTGAAACATTCACCTCTGCAGGTGATCTTGCGCTGTGCACAAGAGATCCACTTGAACTCAGCTGAACTACACAATTAGTTCCATTATGACTCTGATGACCTCCCTTAATTTATGATCTCAGAGGTCAAGCAAGTGAAAGACTAAGACCGGCACAAATTTAGGAAGCAAGAAAAGAGGTGAGAGGTCAAAGGGCAAACCATAAGGTCAAATGAAGATGACAGCAATAGCCTGCATGACAAATCGTCCACATACTAGTCTCTGTAAACAAAGCAGAGCAACTGAGAGAGAGACAGAAGTTACTTGGCTAGGGAAAATGTACGGATGTTCTTTTTATTGCCATTAAAAATGCTTAAACCTTTGTAAGCGCATGGAAAGTTCAGCTCAAATCTCATGCTGAGGGTGTTTAGTAACTTTAAAAAGCATGATTGGTATTTCTTTCTCTTTTCGAAAGTATGAGCACACAAACCTTTTCAATGCTCGATTATTTTAACTCCTAGATTTATTTCATCCAAAGTGTCCAAAGAGAAAAAACTATATATCATATGGTTAGCTCACATGTGTAATTGTTTATCAGTAAACCTTCCATGAACAATTAATATGTAAATCCAAGGTGAATAGTAGGCATGAGAAAAAAGTTATGAAAATGAAATGATTCGTAAGAAATTTGTAAGAAATGCTACTTTTGAGTATTTCCGCATCTGGAACGCCAACCAGGAAGTGGACTTTCTTTATAGAACTTCGGGGGCCAGGATTTTCTTAAGTGTCGTTATTAGGTCATAAGGGGGCACCCTCCTTCTCTCTCACCACCCTCCCGCCTCCCTTGCCAATAAGTATTATGGCAAGGCAAGCCCTAAACTCGCTCCTTCTTTCGACTGGAAGCCTGGAAAAATGTAAACAGAGAGGTTTACTCAGAAGTAAATCTGCAAGGAGGGCACTCTGGATGAAGTGCCCTCCTTTGTGATTTTACTCTGAGTAAACCTCTCTGTTTACATTTTTCCAGGCTTCCCTGCCTCTCCTGCCTGCCAGGATCTAAAGCATCAAAGAGTATTGGGGTGAGAAACCAACCTAATGTATAATAGAATGAATGCTACTGTAAGTGCCTAATATTATAAGTAATCCAACTGGTCATATACCTACATTCCATGCACATGCAATAATACAGCAGTAATAACAATGGGTATAAGAAGAGGTAAAATTCAAACCGAGTATTCTGACTGTGCTCCCTCCTCAAACTGCAAAAGGCTCTTCTCTATGAGCCCGGGAAAAGCCAAAACCCGGGCACAGCGTTTGCTGCCTGGGTGCACACACATACATATTCTTTTGGGGGATTTGCTGCAGAATCTTCTCTATGAGCTCGGGATTCTGCAGCAAATCCCCCAAAGAATATGTATGTGTGTGCACCCAGGCAGCAAACGCTGTGCCCGGGGTTTTGGCTTTTCCGGGCTCATAGAGAAGAGCCTTTTGCAGTTTGAGGAGGGACCACAGTCAGAATACATCGGTTTGAATTTTACCTCTTCTTATACCCATTGTTATTACTGCTGTATTATTGCATGTGCATGGAATGTAGGTATATGACCAGTTGGATTACTTATAATATTTAGGCACTTACTCTATAAGTTAGCATTCATTCTATTATACATTAGGTTGGTTTCTCACAGGATCTAAAGCGTGCCAAGCCTTGATGCGCTTTAGATCCTGGCAGGGGAGAGGAGTGGACGGGCCCTCCCTGCCCCTCCTGCCTGCCAGGATCTAAAGCCTTGAAGAGGCTTCATGAGGGGCCAACTTCAGCCCTCCAGGTGTTTTGGACTTCAACTCCCACCATTCCTCACAGCCTCAGGCCTCTTCCTTTTCCTCTCAGCCTGGGCAAACTTGGGCCCTCGCTCCCTCAGGATCGGGGTGAGAGAGAGGCAGCGAGGAGCGAGGGGGGGCTCCTCCTCCTTTTCTTTGCTGCTTCCAAGAATAGAATACCCCCTCCCTCCTTCCCTCCCTCCTTCCTATTTGGAGAGCCCCATCTAGAATTCAGTGTGATTTATTCAAGTTTTGGCCTACAACTCCCAGAAATCCCAGCCAATTTACCAGCTGTTAGGATTTCTGGGAGTTGTAGGCCAAAACTCATCTGAAATGCGCATGCGCTGGCATACAAACTACTAACGAATTTCGTTAGTAATTAAGTTACATTTAGAAATTTTTGGAAAATTTTTTGTAAGTCTTTCTATTACTAATCAAAAAAAATATCCCCCCCATTTGATTTTAGAATCGCGATTTTTGGGTTCGAAACCATGCCTAGTGAATAGAACACAGAAAAACCTGGACACATCCCCAAATCCCCAGCCAGTATGGCCAATGGGAGCTGAAGCCCAATAACATTTGGGGGACTACATGCTCCCTGTCATTGTTCTAGACCTGTGGTTCCCAAAGTGGGCGGTACCACCCTCTAGTGGGCAGTGAGGCAATCCAAGGGGGCGATGGGAGGCTCAGGAGGATTTGGGGGCCACTGAAGCCCTGGCAGAATTCCAACTCGCAAGTGTGCAAGTGTGCGCCTGGAAACCACAGCGAACGCCCCCTTCCTCTCCTCAACTCCACCCATGGCGCAGTCCTGTATCGCCCCCTCCAATTCAATGGAAGGAAGGGGCTGTGCCATGGGCAAAGTTGAGGAGAGGAAGGGAGTGCGCGCTGTGGTTTCCAGGCAATGCCTGCCCAGGGACTCCAACTGGCAGTCACGCGCTTGCGAGTGTGTGCCTGCCAGTTGGTCCAGTGGAGAAGGAAAACCTCCGCGCCTGCAAACGCCCCCTGAGTTGCTGCGGCATTTGCAGGCTCCTCCTGGGAGATGGCCGTGGCACGAAGGAAAATGCAAGCAGCTCCCAATTTCCAAGGTCCAGTATTCTCTGTTGCTCAAGTTTAGTTCAGTTCCATTGCTGTTGGGAGTTCCAAAGCCCTCCAGTATTTTCTGTTGGTCATGGGAGTTTGTGTGCCATGTTTGGCTCAATTCCATTGTTGCTGGAGTTCAAAATGCTCTTTGACTGTAGGTGAACTATAAATCCCAGCAGCTACAATTCCCAAATGACAAAATCAACCTGTGTTCAACTTTGGGTATATTGAGTATTTGTGCCAAATTTGGTCCAGATCCAGGGTTGTTTGGGTTCAGAGTGCTCTCCAAATGTAGGTGAACTACATCTCTCCTAAATCACTGTCCATTCCTCCCAAATCCCTTCAGTATTTTCTGTTGGTCATGGGGGTTCTGTTGGTCATGGGGGTTCTGTGGGGAAGTCCGAGCTGAATTGGTAGAAGGTACTGCAAATCCCATCATCCGTTGTCCATACTCCCCTAAACATATTGTTCTTGTGATTAATCCCTATGCTTTAATTATGTTCAATTTGTAACAATGAAAATACATCCTGCATATTAGAGATTTGCATTAGGATTCATAAGAGTAGCAAAATTATTTATGAAGTAGCAACGAAAATACGGATGGGGGTCACCACAACACGAGGAACCTTATTTAGGGGTCACGGCATTAGAAAGGTTGAGAACCACTGCATTAATACATATATATTTCTGTTTAATTGCTATTACATTTAAATAATAATAATTTCTAGGGGGGCGGTGAGTAAAAAAATTTCTGGAAAGGGGGCGGTAGGCCCAAAAAGTTTGGGAACCACTGATCTAGACAGACAAACAAATACGACAAACATATTACAAGTGTATCATGCATTTTCCTCACAAAGAGAACTGTTTAATTAAATTGCGTTCTATACGCATGATATCATCCAAGATAGTGGGGTACATGGAAACATAAAGTCCCTATGCAACTTGTTCAAAATGTTTTATGAACTTTAGTCTCCTTGATAGATTTATTTCACTGATGTCGTTCGATAAAATCATATTATCTTCTCTCTTTTTTTACATAAAAGTTTAAGGTCAAATGAAGGATGATTTTAAGACGGGTTTAGGTGTTTATTTCTGAATGAAGTGGTCTCCGGGGATCTTTTGCCCGGCATTAACGTTGTGGTGTGTGCCTTGCTTTACCTTCTTAATGTTACTTGATGTTTTGAAATGTAGGCTTCCTGACAGGCTTTGAGGTGTTGGCCAAGCCATTTTGTGACATTCTTGGCTGTAAATGAACATTTTTCAGGTATTTGGCTGAACCTTTCTGTCTGTGGAAAAATAGAAACAAGCTGACTCTAGATTCAACTCAAGGCGGGGGGGTGATGGGGAGGTGTACATTGCTTGAACTTAGTTTTGCTCTGCTTGCTAGATGTCTCTCAAAGTCATTCTATTGCGTGAGCAAGCGTGACACACCTCGCGCCAAGAAACAAGCAGACACGTTGGTTGGAAAGTGGTTGGATAATATTGGCCACAACTCGTTTATTGAAAACAGGAACAAAGAGGTTGGCGGCCATGCTTGGGTCCTGGATCATGGTAGACGGCCCCCGAAAATGTCCAGAGATGATAGCAAGCCAGGGGTGCGAGCGGCCAATGCCTGCCCATGGAAACTCAGCACCCCAGTGGGCCTGGGCGTTACCCCCCCTAACAACCAAGGGGTGATAAGCCAACCTGATCCAGGGGCCAAGCCACACGCCACACGCCGAACACGGAGCTGCGACAAAGACAAGAAAATGGTTGCCCTAAACATGATACTAAAAGAACAGGTACATAAACAGAACAAAACCAACAATGCAATGAGTAGGGAGGGTGGGAGGCAAAAATGGCCTGCCTCCGAATGAGGCCAGGCAGTCCCGGGCAGCAAAAGATACCTGCCCGGGCGGAAGTCTGGGCCAGCCGGAAGCAGCGAGGGGACAGGGCGGAGCCAGCCCCCTCATTGGCCGGCTGGCCTGAATGGCGGGAGACCTTCCCGCCACGGAGGGGGCTTCTGGGAAGAAGAAGCTCCCCCTGGGCAACAAGATGGCGGGAGGGCAGTGCCGCTCCGCAACCCGACGTGGCCGGTGAGTCGGCCACGCCCACTCCCAGTCATAGTTCATTGAATGAAAAGGGTTGCTCTACCAAGTTCCTCTTGACTTATTGGATCTGCCAGCTGCGCCCGTGCCTTGGGAAGTCTGACTTGGCCACGGTGGTCCATGCTCTGGTTACATCCCGTATAGATTACTGCAACGTGCTCTACGTGGGGCTGCCTTTGAAGACTGTTCGGAAGCTGCAACTAGTCCAACGGACAGCAGCCAGGTTGAGAACAGGAGCGGCATTCAGAGAGCGTACAACTCCCCTGTTGTGCCAGCTCCACTGGCTGCCAGTTTGCTACCGGGCACAATTCAAAGTGCTGGCTTTAGCCTTTAAAGCCCTAAACGGTTCCGGTCCAACTTACTTGTCCGAACGCATCTCTCCCTATGAACCATCAAGATGCTTAAGATCATCCGGAGAGGCCCTGCTCTCGGTCCCGTCCTCTTTGCAGGCATGACAGGCGGGGACGAGAGACAAAGCCTTTTCAGTGGTGGCTCCTCGGCTTTGGAACGCCCTCCCTAAAGACATCAGATTGAACCCCTCCCTCCTGACGTTTCGCAAGAAAGTCAAGACCTGGCTGTTTGAGCAGGCATTTGCTGGTGAAATATAACGGTTTAATTAGATATATGGAATGACGACGATGTGATGGAAACTGATTTCAACATGATGCTGAGACTGCAATTGTATGTTTTTAATTGCTAATTCATGTTATATGGTCATTGTTTTGTTACTCGTGTTTTTGATTGAAGGGCAGAGACTGCCTTGTGTAAACCGTCCCGAGTCGCCTTCGGGCTGAGACGAGCGGTATAGAAATATGACAAATAAATGAATGAATTAAGATAATTGAAGACGCAGCTTCACAGTCTGGGAGTGATCCTGGATTCATCGCTGAGCCTGGAGCCCCAGGTCTCGGGAGTGGCCAGGGGAGCTTTTGCACAGCTAAGGCTTGTGAGCCAACTGCGCTCGTACCTTGGGAAGTTGGACTTGGCCACAGTGGTCCACACTCCAGTTGCATCCCGTATCGACTACTGCAACACTCTCTATGTGGGGTTGCCTCTGAAGACTGCCCGGAAGCTGCAATTAGTCCAACGCTCGGCAGCCAGATTACTAACAAGAGCAGGACACAGGGAGCATACAACTCCCTTGTTGCGCATGCTCAATTTAAAATTGTACTCACCAAATTGTGGTGTTTTCATAGCCACAAATTTCCATATCTTTATAATCTGAACCCCCGGTGGCGCAGTGGGTTAAAGCACACTGAGCTGCTGAACTTGTTGACCGAAAGGTCGCAGGTTCAAATCCAGGGAGCAGTGTGAGCTCCCACTGTTAGTCCCAGCTTCTGCCAAACTAGCAGTTCAAAAACATGCAAAATGTGAGTAGATCAATAGGTACCGCTCTGGGAGGAAGGTAACAGCAGTCCATGCAGTCATGCTGGCCACATGACCTTGGAGATGTCTACGAACAACTCTGGCTCTTCAGCTTAGAAATGAAGATGAGCGCCAACCCCCAGAGTCAGACACGACTGGACTTAATGTCAGGGGGAAACCTTTACCTTTACTCTAATCTGAGTGGATTTAAAAATGACAAACTTTTTCTGGTTTTGGACCTATAAACCTAACATACCTGTCACCAGGGCCGGTTCGTCCATTAGGCGGACTACGCAGGTGCGTAGGGTGACGTCACCCGGGAGGGGCGTCGCCATCTCGGAGGGGTGTCGCCGCGCTGGCTCCTCCCCGCCCCGCCGCCCGCGCCACGCTGCCCCGCCCCGCCATTGCACCGGCCAGGCCTCCGCAGCCGGCCCTGGAGCCCACGCCGCCGCGCCAGCCGGGCCTTTGTTAGGCAGCCCCACCACCCGGGGCGCTCCGGCCGCACCTCCGCATGCGCGGACGTGCGGCTCTGCGGCTCCGCGCATGCGTACTGGCTCCAGAGCGCACCTCCCGCTTTGGAGTCAGTGCGCGTGTGCGCAGTTTTGCGCACTGGGCTCCAAAGCGGGAGGTGTGCTCTGGAGTCAGTGCGCGTGCGCACAGATTGGCGCATGTACACTGGGCTCCCCTCGGGAGCAACTGGGGGGGCGCAAAAAAAATCACGTACCCCCCGGGAACAGGTAGGTCCGCCCCTGCCTGTCACTAAGCTCAGTTTCCCTGATCCTGGAGTTGCACTCTTCCAAAGTTTAGGTTTGGTTTCAGAGAGTAACTCAACAGAAATCAGAAGTATATGAAATAGAGAGGAAGTCGTGCAATGAAACCAAACCAGGAGACCTTTGTCTTAAGATTGTAATAGTTCACGAGAGGTTTAGGAGGAAAGGAGAGACGCTCTTTCCTTTCATAGTCAATAGATGAATCATTCATGATTTTAAAATCCTGCCTAAAGGTGTAAATTTACAGAATGACAAAGCACTCCCTCGAGATACTCAAAGGTTGCCATCCCTTCATTCGGTTCTTCTTTTTGTTAGGCACCCCGATCGTAGCAGGAGTTTTTGGAGATGACGTTCTGTCTATACTTACTGGAATGAATTTTCCCTAATGGAAAGAACCATTGCATCATTCGCACTGGGTGTCAAAATGGGCATTCTCAGATTTCAGATTCACAAAGTGGGTTTAACTTATCACCTCCCACTCCCAGTGGTCCAGTACCTATGAATGATGGAGAAAAACTGAAAATGCAACAAGCCTTACTGTGTTTAAATCTTTCTCTATGATGTCTTTTGTCATTACACTCTCGGAATCCACAAATCCCAATATTCCTGGTTGGTTAGCACTGCCAGTAGGTTATGTGTTGTTAAACACAGGACCCCCCCCCCCCCCGGGTCAAAATATATTAAATTTCCCCACGGGGGCCATGGTGGGGACAAGTCTCAGTTGGTGAAAACTCTCTCTCTCTCTCTCTCGGCATTACTTTGCGAACGAAGATTCAGGAAGGACTCATCCCATGCTTTTTACAAGCACGTTGATGACTAGAAAGGCCAATCTGAGATAGGCAAGTTTGGTTGCAGAAAGCACAGCAGAAAGTCTCCTTGGGTGATGTTGTTTCCAAGTTGTGGTTCTTTCTGCGTTGTCGTTTCTCTTCAGAGACCCGTTCGGCGTGTCTTCTCGAAAGAGGCTGCAGCACTGTGGATAGTGCGTCTCCATCCCTCCCGATGTGAGGCCAGGGTGGACCATTGTTGGTGATCAATCTGGCCGAGCCTGAGATGTTGTTTCAGGGAGTCCTTATATCTCTTTTTGGGGGTGCCTGTCTTGCGCTGACCCGTGGCGAGTTCACCGTACAGTAGTATCTTTGGGAGGCGGTGGTCCTCCATCCTAGAGACATGCCCGGCCCAGCGCAGCTGTGTTCTCAATAGCGTGGCCTCAATGCTGGTGATCCATGCTTGCTCAAGGACAGCAACATTCGTCACATAGTCGGTCCAGTGTATATTTGGGACAGTGCAAAGACAGCGCTGATGACAGCGTTCGAGGAGTCATAGGTGTTGGCAATAGGTGACCCATGTTTCAGACCCATAGAGGAGAATAGACAGTATGATAGCTCTGTACACACTGATTTTGGTGCTTTGTCTCAGGTGCTTGTTGCTCCAGACTCTTTTGTGAAGCCTTCCGAATGCACTTTATGCCTTTGATAATCTGTGATCTATCTTTTTGTCAATCTTGTGAATGTCTGAAGATCTGGAGGAGCCCAGCAGCAGCTACTGGTGCCTGGGAGACTTTTTGAAACAATCTTTCCCTTTTTAGTCATATTGCTGCTTACCCTAAATAGACATGCACCTTGGTGCGTTATCTTCTATATGTGCTTCTTTGTATCTCTTTCTGCCTCTTGAGTCAACAACTACCACCTGCGACCGACAACACAAACAAACCGGAGGGCTTACGACCGGTAAACAGTCCCTTTCTAGACCAATTTGAACCTCTGGATATGGAATCTACTGACAAGATCTTGGCCATAGCAAGGCCTACCACCTGCTCTCAGGATCCGTGCCCTTCCTGGCTGGTCCAAGATTGTCTGGAAGGTCTGCAAGACCCCCTGATGTCCATAATCAACAGCTCTTTGGAGCAGGGTTTTTTCCAGAGAGTCTGAAGGAGGCAATAGATCGTCCTCTCCTGAAGAAGTCGGGTTTGGATCCATCGATTCCATCGAACTATCGTCCAGTTTCAAATCTCCCTTTCCTGGGTAAGATGATCGAATGAGCTGTGGTGGGTCAATTTCAACCGTTCTTAGATGAGACAAACAGACTGGACCCTTTTCAATCTGGTTTCTGCCCTGGCCATGGAACGGAGACCATCTTGGTGGCCATCTCTGATTATATCTGTCGCCAACTTGACCGAGGTGGATCAGTGCTGCTGGTGCTTCTCGACCTCACACTGTGGACCATGACCTGCTAACACAACATCTAGCTGCTATTGGAGTCCAAGGGGTGGCCCTTAAATTGTTTGAGTCATTCCTCAGGGGTCGTAGCCAACGGGTAGAATGGGAGAGCCAGATATCCGAGACGTCCCCCCTCCAGAGCGGAGGACCACAAGGAGCTCTCCTCTCCCCAGTATTATTTAACATCTATGTACAACCACTGGCTGAGTTGGTGAGGAGCTTCGACTTAGAATGTTACCAGTACGCCGACGACACCCTTTTGCTCCTTTTGCACCGAGAACCTGGGAGAACAACAATTCCTGATAACGTCTCCTTGTGCTTGGAAGCTGTGACAGGCTGGCTGCGCATGACTCAAGGTGAACACGGCCAAAACTGAAATCTTATGGCCCAGTCGGCCCCACGAACTGGCCTGCCCTCTGCCTACCTTTGATGGTGAATCCTTAGCCCCGTCTGCTACGGTGAAGAGCCTCGGTATCTTGCTAGATTCCCAGTTGATGATGGAAGCTCAGATTTCCACCATCAGTAAGCACTGCAGGCCTTTTTCCACCTCCGCCAAGCAAGGCAGCTGGCTTCTTACCTTCCAGCAGAGGCCCTTGCAATGGTAATCCACACCACAGTTACCTCAAGGCAGGGCCGTAGCCAGGATTTTGTTTCGGAGGGGGCTGAGTTTGGTTCGGGGGGGGGGGGCTGAGACTGGGTGGAAGAGGGTCTACCCTAGCAAACCTTTTGTATTGTTATCCCAATAACCCCATGAAGGTGGGATATAATGAGCATGGTGATCAGATCATGATATGAATAAACATAACAGTTTAAATAATGTACCAGTAAGGCCTTTTCGCGGACCACCCTGAGAATTTCGGGGGGGGGGGCTGAAGCCCCCTTAGCCCCCACCCCCTGGCTACATGCCTGCCTCAAGGCTAGATTATTGTAATGCATTGTACGCTGGTACTCCTCTTTCAGTGACACGGAAGATCCAAGTGGTTCAAAACGCAGCTGCCAGATTACTTACTCGGACACCAATGAGACATCACATAGCCCCAGTGTTACAACACCTCCATTGGCTCCCAATTGAACACCGGGCTTCCTATAAGACACTGGTTCTGACTTTCAGGGCCATCCATGGTCAAGGCCCTAAAGACCTCAGAGATCGTCTCTCACATACTTGTCCTCAGAGAGCACCAAGATCAGCTCAAGAAAACCTCTTGTTTGTTCCCGGTCCCAGGGAGGCTCGCCTGGACTCCACGAGGCGCAGGGCCTTCTCAGTTCTTGCCCCAACCTTGTGGAACTCCTTACACCCATACATTAGAGCTATACCTGATTTGCAGTCTTTCTCTCACGCTCTCAAAACTTGCCTTTTCATCAAAGCTTTTAATTTGTGATTTATCGTTGATATGTTTGCTGTTTTATTGCTGTGTAAGTCGCTCAGAGCACTCCGGTGGAGAGCGACGCCTCCAATAATACATTGAAATGAAATGAAATAATGGACAATGTTCTAAATTATATATTTTCTATATATTTTTTTCATTTCCCATTATCACTCATGCCACTATAAAGAAGAAAGGAAGATGGGGCTTATTTTTTGTGTGTCATTTTTCCTCCCCCTTTAACTATAACCCAATTTTATATATTTTTGATGTTTTCCCCTCCCTCTCCTCTCCCCTCCCCACTTTCTTAACCACTTCCCCTACCCTTTTATCCCCTCCCCCTCCCCGTACCCATTTCATACCTCCCCCGAAAATTATCAATAAAAATTATTTCAAAAAAATGCAAACAACAGTATAAAACAAAATATAACAACAACATTATAACAATATATAAAACAGGTATCAAAACCAACAACCAAATACAAATTAAATTTATTGTCATGGGTGGACAGGCAGATGCAACAATAATTTAAAGGATAGGCTAGTAAAGTAAACTACATATGAAGGACTCAATCACTCATCACCTTTGGGGCCAGCCCACCTCTATTGGCCCCATAAACCCTGACCATGCAGAGGATGACAGGATCCACTTGCAGGCCTGCCCATTCTTTGTCTCAGTCACCTGGGCATTACAATAGGACTCATCACCTGGCATTACTATCCTTACGCCGGGTGATCATGCCCTGTTGTTCCACAATGACATTACCCTACTTAATCCTGCCAATATGGACAATATTTTTGGACTCAATGGACAGCAGCACCAGAGGCTCTGGACCCATTTGCTGGGGACTCGTATGACAATCATCTTAACAATAAAATGTATGGGACCTGAGGGCTCTCTTTGTTTGTGCCTTGGCTGGGACCCAATAATCCATTCAGAACTCTTTATGCATCTTTTGTCTTTTAGATGAGCCTGCCTCATTTCAGTCACTGGAGAGGAGAAACCTGCATTGGAAGTGAGGAATGCTCTCGTATTGGCTGGCGGGATCCACAGTCCTGCCTCTGCAGGGCACCCTCCACCAGCTCTTCATGACGTTGACAGAGCCTGGCCAATTACGGCTATGCCAGCTCCAGCTGGGGTGGGAGGGAGGATTTCAAAGGGTTTTACCATATAAAAATATCTGTTTTCCAATGTTGTGGTGTGGACATTCGAAACGCCGCCTAAGGCTAGTGTCGAAACCCCTTGTTGATTTAAGCTGACCACTGACCACTATGTGGAGACGCAGCCTACAGCATGCGTTCCACTTTTAGGATCTCTTTACAATTACGCTGCCACCATATTAATAACTCTGGCTACCGACGTGAGGGCTTTGATAATAAACGACTTCCACAGATGTTGTGTTGAAAGTGTTTAACCCTGCTGTTTGCTTCGTGCCACCAAACACTGCTTATGGTGGTCATTTTTGACCAAACTATTTTCGGATGTTTTGAGCCACTTAAAAGTTCTTTTGAATACCTGTTGCATTATTATACTGTGTGATCATAGCTGTTAGTTATCAGAGAATAATTGAAACAAAAAACACTTTTAAAATTTTGTTTTTTATTAAGTAATATTATTTTTGGGTTTACTATACACTTGTTAACGGGTCATTTTTGACCTGGCCCTATTTTTCGGATGTTATTTTGGCCACTGAAATGTTATTTTGAGCCACTTTTTGAAACCTGTTGCATTATTATACTGTGTGTGAATCATAGTTGTTCATTATCAAAGAAAAATTGAAATTTTTTAAAAATTTTGTGTTTTATTATATACCGGGTCATTTTTGACCGAACATAACAAGTGTAACAAACACTGTAGCGCAAAAAGTAAGGCACAAACAAAAAAATTGTACCCTTAGTATGAACCCTGTAAATTAGGAAAATAGAAGGAACCACAAGTTTCAAAATCAAAAAATGAATGAATAAACAAATATCAATTTCCAAAACGGGTCATTTTTGACCCGAAAAGAACAGCAGGGTTTTAACAGTTTATTTCACAAACGGGTACAATGCTTAGGTGGTTTCAAACTATGAAGAGGTACAGACTTGAAGTTCCAAACAATATAACACTGAGGTATAACTTCCCCTGACACTGTTACACAGTTACCAGCAGTTCTACTACTCAACTGCTTACTACTGGGTTACTCTCAACCCTAACTAGGACTAAACTTATCCTTAACCTGGGTTTCTCTAAACCCACACACAGAACTGAACTGCACACTTGCAGCTCTAACAGACAGCTGCTTCTTCGCCAACTGCCAAATCCCAACTGACTCTGGTCACAGCTTCTGGCCAACTGACATTCTCCAACTGTCAGAATTCAAACTGCGAACATTCTGAAGCCAGAGTGGCTTTCTGTTGTCATGGCAACAGCTTCTGTTTAAGGCTTGCTGCCGCAAACATTCTACAGCCTACTCTCCGTGGCTTTCAAAGACTGCCCCTTTAAAACCCATAGGCATACATGGGAACAACATATAACACATGCATTAACAGACAAATAACCCACCTCATCACATGTAGTATCTCAGCTTTCTTTGGCCAATTACCACGAGCCGGCATCCACTTCAGCTGACTTGAATAAAATACCTCAGTGGCTTCTTCTTCAACTTGGTGAGGTTTATTCATTTGGAAACACCATGATAGCTTCTTCACCACGCCAGCTGGATTATTGCTTTGTGACTAAACAAACGTCCAAGCCATAATACAAGCTAATATCTAATGATAGAAAATACCACCACAACTTGATAATATTTGCTAAAAGCATATTAGCAAATAAGTTTTAAGAAGAGATTTTTTTTTAAAAAAATTAATATGATGTAACATTATCGTTATTCATCTTTATTTTTCCAATATCTCAGCAGTCTTCTGAAGATATGCCGTTGCATCAGGGTGGTTCTTGGGTGAAATGCTCCCTCTGCTGGTAAAGGGAGGCAAGATGTCAATCTCACGACTGTGTGGATTGGGAAACAATGCAAACATATACAATCCCACACTTGTTACTTGCCAGGAAAAGTTACTATTTTTAAATGTGGTTGAATGAGTTTCCAGTAGCAGGTTCTCCCGTTACACCAAGAACAATTATAACATGTTTACGGTGGGGTTTTTCTCTCAAGGATTGCAACGAGTGGGGTTAAATATATTGAAATCTTTCAGGGTAGGATCATTTCAAGATAGCAGAAATTACAATACTAATGAATAATACATAAAAACACAATTTAAAACTGAAATAGTAAGGCAGAAGTGGTATATATTAAAAACTGCTTGAATTTCCATTTAAAAAAAATATTTAGATCCAATTTATTTATTTATTTATTTATTCAGATTTCTTGGCCGCCACTCCCGGGTAGCTCGGGGCGGCTCACAAATCGAATGAATTATAACACATAATACAATTAAAACAGCAAACATTTAGCATTAAAATTGATATATACTACTAGACCAACTCAAGTTACAAAGGCTTCTCGGAATAGCCAGGTCTTGCAGGTCTTCCGGAACACCATGAGGTCACAAAGTGATCTAATCTAAGGAGTTCCAAATTGTGGGGGCAATAATGGAAAATGCCCTTCTCCTCGTCGAAGTAAGGCGAAAGGCTTTAGAGCTCAAGACAGAGAGAAGATCCTGGTCTTCTGATCTCAGTGATCTCATGGGACAGTATGGGGTAAGGCGGTCCCTCAGGTACACTGGCCCCAGACCATACAAGGCCTTGAAAGTCAAGACTAGCACTTTGAAGGTGATCCGGAATTCAACAGGTAGCCAGTGCAGTTCCTGAAGGATAGGTGTAATGAGGTGGCACGCAGGTACGCCTGCAAGAAAGCAAGCTGCCGCGCTCTGCACCAGCTTAAGTTTCCGGGTCACTGACAGAGGTAGGCCGATGTAAAGAGCATTACAGTAGTCTAACCTTGAGATGACCGTCGCTTGGATCACCGAGGCCACGTTGTGGCGGGACAGGTAGGGGGCCAGCCTCCGAGCCTAGCGAAGGTGGAAAAACAGGATCTCCGTCTTCGCTGAATTCACCTTCAACCTACTGGCTCGCAGCCATCCAGTGACGGCTTCGAGGCAGAGATGGAAATTATCGGGTTCTGAGTCGGGCCGGCCCTCCATCCTCAGAATGAGCTGAGTGTCATCAGCATACTGATCGCACGCAAGCCCAAAGCTGCGTATCAACTGGGCAAGTGGTCGCATATAGATGTTAAATAATAGAGGGGAGAGAATGGCCCCCTGAGGGACCCCACAAATTAGGGGGGAACCCTCGGAGACCACCTCGCCCCTCCTCACTCACTGTGTCTGGTTCCAGAGGAAGGAGGACAGCCAACTCAAAGCTGTCCCCCTCGCCCCGGCTCCGGCAAGGCGGTGGGTCAAAAGATCGTAATCGACTGTATCAAATTTAAAAACTAACCAAAGTAGTGTTCATAAATATCATACTAAGAGGATAATTCATAAGCATAAATCCACCATTTCCTGTTATTGACGGGTCCATAGCCAGCCCTGGAGCAGGACCTGCAAAGTACGAGTATTAAGTGGCTCCGTAGAGAATATCAGTGCCATGATCGCCCCCTATATGTCTTTTAGTCACCTTTGGAGAGAATACAACATCTGACGTGGTCCTGGCACAGAAATGTCACTTAGAACAGTGGAGCATCCACATGAAGAGGGTCATCCATGACTTGATCGTTCGGCCCCTTATTGTCAGATCTTCAGCTATCCCTCTAACCTATAGAAGCCCAAATTGCTCTCAAAGCTGCTTTAAATACCCCTTTAATGTCTCAAATGCAGGAGTCATATACTCCAGTCCCAGTCAGAACAAGAATGAACAAGGTTTGGGTTTTGTTTTTGCTGTGAGAGAAACTTCTAGTTCTTCCCTTCCTGGAACGTCTAGGACAGGGGTGCTCACACTTTTTCAGCATGGGAGCCACTGATTAAAAAACCAAGTCCCAAAGATCACCTACCCAGAAATGTAAAACGTATACCGTATTTTCTTATTTATTTATTTATTTATATTTATTATTCATTTTTATGTACCGCTCCTTCCAGCAGGCTCGGGGCAGTTTACATAAAATGAAGTTTTTATGTAAACAACATTTCAATTTAATAACAACAATATAAAACAGAGCATAAAAATACATCCAACCACCCCATTTCTCCCACACTGCCATATTGCCACACATATTATCAGCCAGAAAGTAAGAAGAGAGGCTTTTGAACTGCAAGGCCATTTAATACGCAGCAAGGTAAACAAAGGGGCATGCATAAATACATCCAACCACCCCATTTCTCCCACAATGCCATATTACCACATATATTATCAGCCAGAAAGTAAGAAGAGAGGCTGTTGAACTGCAAGGCCATTTAATGCGCAGCAAGGTAAACAAAGGGTCATGCATAAATACATCCAACCACCCCATTTCTCCCACACTGCCATATTACCACATATATTATCAGCCAGAAAGTAAGAAGAGAGGCTGTTGAACTGCAAGGCCATTTAATACTCAGCAAGGTAAACAAAGGGGCATGCAAAAATACATCCAACCACCCCATTTCTCCCACACTGCCATATTACCGCACATATTATCAGCCAGAAAGTAAGAAGAGAGGCTTTTGAACTGCAAGGCCATTTAATACTCAGCAAGGTAAACAAAGCGGCATGCAAAAATACATCCAACCACCCCATTTCTCCCACATTTCCATATCCCCCAACATAGATTTCTCAAGGAACAAAGCAAGCAAAGAGGCTTTGGAGCTAAAAGGCCATTTTTAAACATTAATAATAAACAAAGAGACATGCCACAGAACAATCAAGCACCCACCCCAAAGTAAAAAGACCGACCTTTGAGATGTGGTAAGGAAATGACCCCAAAGCGTCCTTCTTCTTCTCCTCCGTCGTTGCTCCTATTTCCACGCCGCCAGCATGCGTGCTGCCTCCAAGAGCTCACGAGAAGTCAGAGGGGCAGAATGGGCGCTTCTGCGCATGCGCTCAGGGCCAACCATGCATCGCATCATCCAGGCCCGCCCCCTTTGGTCTCCTACGACTCTGAGTGGCTGGAGAAGGATGGAGGGAGGAGGAGGAATCCAAAAGAGGGGGCCCATTCTGCCTCTTGGACTCTGGAGCTTTTGGAGGTGGCACGCGAGCAGGGAGCGGGGAGGAGCAACGACAGAGGACTTCTTTCCAGCGTGCAGGGGCCTGAGGATCACCAGGCTGAGGCCCGAAGATCACCCTGGTGATCGCGATCACTGTTCTGAGCACCCCTGGTATAGAGTGCTTCCGCAAACATATGAAAAGGGCTCGTGAGGAAACCAAGTTGTGCTGTATGGTGTGAAAAGGAGATTATGAGCCAAGAAATCAAACCTTTCCTTGTTTACAGCTTCTCTCCACGGTTCCCCTGGCACCCCTGCCCACACCCACTCCCACAGAAGTTTCTATCTGCACAGCTGTCCAAGGACACCAACACCTCCCAATCCTATGCCTCATATGAAAACATTCCTGCAGCAATAGAGAGCGAGGCAGACATCACGAGAAGGCGATAAAGGGGTGACAGGATTACTGTGTGTCATGTTTAAATTCTATGCATTCCAACATGCTTGTTAGATGTCGAAGAAGCTGTGGATGCATAGAGAGTGTGCAACATCTGTGAAAAGTGCCAAACTGATGTAGATTTTCATTTCACACACTGCCAATGATAATGTGATATTATAACTATTATATCGTGATATTATAATTTGTATATTTGTGTTACATGCAATATTCCTTCAATCTAAAGTATAAACTTCCCTATACGCAATTCTTACGGATTAAAAGGAATTCTTCTTTAAATGCGGATTATAAACTGGAAGCAAACAAAATGACGGAAGAATTTCTCGCCAGAGGTTACCCCAAACACATTGTAGACAACGCTAGGAAAAAAGCAGATTCTAAAGACCGTAATTCTTTATTAACACCTTCAGAGAGACAGCCTTTGACCAAACTAGTCTGGCCTCTTACTTTTACCCCTCAAAGTCGCACATACATCAATATTGTGAAGAAATATTGGCCGATCGTCTTGGAGATCCCAGGCCTGGAATCTCCCCCTGTTGTGGCGCATAAACGGACTAGAAACCTAGGACAAATGCTAACGCATTCAAATCATAACAAACAACTTAAATCTAACTTAAGCCCAGGAAGTAGACCTTGTGGAAATTGCTCGGTTTGTGCGAACATTTGCCAAGATAAAACTATATATTGCCCTTCCAAAAATCTGCACTTCCCTGTTAAATCATTTGGTACCTGTTCCTCTTCCAAAATCATGTATGCTATCACTTGTGACTGCAAAAAAACCTATGTGGGAATGACTTCAAGAAAACTGAAACAAAGATTTATTGAACATCGCAGCAAAATTAATGCAGGCAGTACAGATATGCCATTCTATAAACATTGTCTGGATTTTAAACACTCTCCGGCTTCTTTAAAACTCCAAATACTTGAAAAAGCCAATGTTCCAGCACACGGCAACACCACTCAGGTGCTCCTGAAATTAGAATTACTCTGGACAATCAAACTCAACACAAAATTACCTTATGGCCATAACGAGCCGGTTGGCCTGCATACCTTTCTAATTAGTTAGGTAGCTTTAAATGTGTGTGCTTTCTCTTTATTGTTACCTTTGTGGTCACCCCTTCGGATTGAGATGGGGTTAAAATAGGATCTCATTCTATTGCGGTATGTGTTGTCACGAAAGACTGTATAATTATATGTTTTGTGCATTGGGTTATGATGGAAACTCATTACTGATTATTATTATTGTAAATTATAGGTAAGAACCAGCTTATATTATGTTTATAGCCTTGAAAAAGATGCGAATCGGATTTACTGCGGCCCCGATCCCAGAGGATTCCCCTCCCGTCGGCTTGCCTTATTGACATCAACGGAGCCTGGCTGTTTGGCTCCGGTTCTTTGCTTTAATGCGATTCCTATTTATGGAAAAGGTTTCTTTTACCCACTGCCTTTGGATTACAAACTTCTGAAAGACTTTGAACTTTGGGACTTCCCAGTGAAGGACTAATTTGAACTTTGTATTGAGATTTGCTCTCTCGCACTCTGGACTGAGATTCAAAGACCAGTTTTGCGCCAAGGACACGATAATATGTATGTAATATGGTAAATATGCCTTATGATTTGTGATTATATGCATCATATGAAACCTTACCATACAATATATTGATTTTAGATACTGATTGTGTTTATACCATCCTTCAATGTCATGAACTATAAATCCCAGCAACTACAACTCCCAAATGTCAAGGTCTACCCCAAACTCCATCTGTGTTCACATTTGGGTATATTGAGTATTCATGCCAAGTTTGGTCCTGATCCAACATTGTTTGAGTCCACAGTGCTCTCCGGATATAGGTGAACTACAACTCCAAAACTCAAGGTCAATGCCCACGAAACTCTTATAGCATTTTCTCTTGGTTATGGGAGTTCTGTGTGGGAAGTTTGTGTTTTTCTGCCATTCCTGCCAGGATATCTATGTTGAGTTCATCGAAACAGGCCCAGGTTTCACACTGAGTGTATAAATACATTTTAAAAACGTATTAACTATATGTATTACTGTGTTAGAGTGTCATTTTGTGTCATTTTGGTTGGTGGTGTGCCCCAGGATTTTGCAAATGTAAAAAGTGTGCCGCGGCTCAAAAAAGGTTGGGAAACACTGCTCTAAGGTTGTGCTTTCCATTCTGGTCCTAATCTTTGTATACCGTTCGATCATGATGTTTTAATTCTGTTGTTTTATATAATGTGTTGCGCTCTAATGTGTTTTAATGTGTTTTAAAGTGTTTTTATTGTACCTTGCTTGCTGTGAGCCGCCCCGAGCCTCCCAGGAGTGGCGGCCTAGAAGCCCAATAAATAAATAAATAAATAAATAAATAAATAAATAAATAAATAAAATAATCTGTTTTTATTCTGTTTTTTAACTACGTTGTGTTGTGTATTCATTGCTATGAACCACCCTGAGCCTTTTTGGGAAGGGGGGTATATACATTGAAAAAATAAATAATTAATTAATTAATTAATATTAATAATTTAAAATAGGTACATTATAACTCAGGGCAATTGAAGTGGAACAAAGCGGCATGAACTGAGCAAATGAATCAAAGTAAAGAATATATACAATTGGGCATGCTCTACCCCAATGGCCATTATCCATCCCCTACTGAGATAATAGGCTGAGATCATTGTGGGTCAAAAGCACCTCCCAACGATGAGAGAGATGACAGTTGAGATGCAACTCGCTTCATCCTGGGCTAGAATATGAGACAACAAGAACATAATATCATTGTAAGCAGTGGATTTTCCAGACTTCATGGCATTAACATATACAGTTAGATGAAACTCTACACCTAATGTAATTGGCAATCCCTTCTGTTGTGTTGTGTTGTTCATGTTACACTAGTGACACCGTGTGGATAGAACATAATATTAATATCTCCAGAGGTTTCATTATTCAGTTTCCAAATCATTCTGCTACTAATGTTTTTATTTGTTCATTTTGGAAAAAAATGGGGCGGGGGAGAGGATTGCCCAATCTTCTTTTCCAAATAAATGCATCTAATCTGCGACCCCTGACTATACAAAATGAAACACAGTTATTCATTGGATTATACACTTTTATATGTTCTATGATGCAGTTCTTCTCCTTGCAATTTGGCTACAGGGATGAATAAAATAAGAACGTTGCCTGTATGAAAGAGTGCGACACCCATGAATGAATATATTTCCACACAGGATTCTTTCAAGCTGTGATAAAACCGCTGTTGAAAAAACCATCTCTGGACCCCACTCAATTAGTCAACTATCGGCCAGTTTCCAATCTCCCCTATTTGGGCAAAGTCCTGGAACGTGTGGTTGCCTCGCAACTCCAGGAATTCTTGGTAGACACTGATTATCTGGATCCGGCGCAGTCTGGTTTTAGGCCGGGACATGGTACTGAGACAGCCTTGGTCGCCTTAGTGGATGATCTACGCCGGGGGAGCTTGACAGGGGGAGTGTGTCCCTGTTGGTTCTGCTGGACCTTTCCGCGGCCTTCGATACCGTTGACCATGGTATCCTTCTGGGATGCCTCACAGGAATGGGCCTTGGAGGTACTGCTTTGCAGTGGCTCCAGTCCTTCCTCGAGGGTCGCTCCCAGAAGGTGTTGCTAGAGGACTCCTGCTCGGCCCCACGGCCATTGTACTGTGGGGTCCCGCAGGGTTCAATACTGTCCCCTATGTTATTTAACATATACATGAAGACATTGGGAGAGATCATCCGGAGTTTCGGGGTGCGGTGTCATCTGTACGCAGATGACGTCCAGCTCTGTCACTTCTTCCCACCTGCTACTAAGGAGGCTGTTCAAGTCCTGAACCGATGCTTGGCCGCTGTAACGGACTGGATGAGGGCGAACAGATTGAAACTAAATCCAGACAAGACAGAGGCACTCCTGGTCAGTCGTAAGGCCGAACAGGGCATAGGGTGACAGCCTGTGCTTGGTGGGGTTGCACTCCCCCTGAAGACGCAGGTTCACATTCAGGGAGTGATCCTGGACTCATCGCTGAGCCTCGAACCCCAGGTCTCGGCGGTGGCTGGAAGAGCTTTTGCACACTTAAAGCTTGTGTGCCAGCTGCGCCTGTACCTTGGGAAGTCTGAGTTGCCCATGGTAGTCCATGCTCTGGTTACATCTTGAATAAACTACTGTCACGCTCTCTACGTGGGGTTGCCTCTGAAGACTGCTCGGAAGCTGCAATTAGTACAACGCTTGGCAGCCAGGTTACTAACAGGAGTGGGGCACAGGGAGCATACAACCCCTTGCTGCGCCAGCCCCACTGGCTGCCAATTAGCTTTCAAGCACAATTCAAAGTGCTGGTTTTAACCTACAAAACCCTATACGGTTCTGGCCCTGTTTGCCTGTCCGAACGGATTCTCCCCTATGAACCATCAAGGACATTAAGATCCTCCGGAGAGGCCCTGCTCTTGGTCCCACCTTCTTCGCAAGCATGGCTGGTGGGGACAAGAGACAGGGCCATCTTTGCGGTGGCCCCTCGGCTATGGAACTCTCTCCCAAGTGATGTTAGATCTGCCCCCTCCCTGCTGTCCGTCAGGAGGTGGGTGAAGACTTGGATCTGGAACGAAGCTTTTCCAGAATAGGCTGTGATTGATTATAGTATGAACTAGCTGTACCCGGCACGCATTGCTGTGCCCTATTTAGGAGATGCAAGAAAAGGACCGGGCGAGAAGCGGCGGTGAGGTAGCGAAGGAGGCCGAGGAGGCAGAGGGATGGCGGAGGAATTGGTGAGCGAGTGCCCTCAGCGTGCGAGTGCTGAGGGCGAGGGGTTGGGGTTGTGGGGTGGTCTGATTGTGTGTTAATGAGGCTTTTCCCCCTCCCCTTGCGGGGGAAGGAGGCCACTGGCATTCACCAAGCGCCGCTATGCTTGGTGTCAATGGCCGTTTTTGGGGGGTCGTGTTTAGGGGTCTTCCGAGGTATCTAGGGTGGATTTTTTGTGCCCTGTAGGTACCTCGGGGTATGGTGGAATGTGTTGGGGGGGGGGTTAGTGGTTATGGGGCGTATAGTTTGGTTGCCTATATGCGACATTGCACGGACCTTCTCTTTTTATATATATAGATTGAGTGACCACGTTCACAGATTGAGTTGAATTTGTTTCAAATGGCTATATGTTTTGTATGTATGTATTTGGTGCTTTATGTTTTGATATATTGTTGTAATAGGTTTTTAAATTGTATAGGATTGAATTTTGCTATAAGCCGGTCTGAGTCCCTCTAGAGAGGTGAGAAGGTCGAGGTACAAAAATTTAAAATAAATAAAAAAAATTAAAATAAATAAATAAATGAATTCATCAAATATGTAGAAATTAGATAGAACAGATGTAGGAATTAAAACATGTGAAGCTAGGAAAAACTGAAAATAGAGTGAATCACCCAAGCTGGGCAAAAAACGGGTTTTGTGCAGGTGGAACGGCTAGAGCAGGCATGGGCAAGCTTGGGTCGTCCGGGTGTTTTGCACGTCAACTCCCACCATTCCTAACAGCCTCAGGCCCTTTCCTTTTCCCCCTCAGCCGCTTAAGCGGATGGGCCTGAGGCTGTTAGGAATGGTGGGAGTTGACGTCCGAAACACCCGGACGACCCAAGCTTGCCCATGGTGGTGCTAGAGGGATTCCACTGGGGTGAAACTTGCTACGATGGTAGAAAACATTGACCGCTCTTTGCCCATCAAGTTTCATAATATTTATCTTATCCACAAACTTGCATTGCTATCACAGGTTACCGTACCGGTTTCTTCCGTTTGCCTCCACCACCAGCGGCTCTGACCCGATGTTTAAGGTACTGTGACTTTATGTCGGATCCTCAGCGTCTTTAAAGCCTAACTCCATTCATTTTCGGGTGGATAGACTGCCTAGGCATTACCTTGTGGCGTATGCCCTCATGTTTTGTACTGTGTATATTTGTACTGAACGATGATTATGTGTAGTACTTCTTGTGTAGGACTTTTTGTGGCGAACTATTTACACTTGTGAAGTCCCATCAATGATTATGTGTTGCATGAAGAAATAATACCGTATATCAGGGCTGTCCAACTGGCGGCCCGGGGGCCGCATACGGCCCCCCAGCCCCTTCCCTCCGCCCCCCTAAGCTTTTTAATAAAAAATAAAAATTGAAAAATAAAATAAATAATAATTTTTAAAAAAACATACCTACTTCCGGGTTCAGAGCAAGTATCGTGAGAATACGCAATCCACACGGGATTTCGCTGTTAATGCGAGATCACGCCGGCGTTGACAGCGAAATCCCGTGTGGATTGCGTATTCTCACGATACTCTTCGGCTACTATACTACTGGATCGCTGAGGCCCACAGACGCGATTAGGACCTTCTTTGACTCAGTCGGTCGTCGCCTCTCTCGTTGTCCGGGTACTCCTGGATCCTGTGCGTTTGGAAAAGGTAGGCCGAAGCAGGGGGCTCCTCAGGGGGCTCCTCATTCCCTCCCCCCATCTCCCCTCATGTATTAAATATAAAATTAAATATATTTAAGGATGAAATAAGGGGAGATGGGATACATTAAGGGGGGAGGGGAGGATGGAATTAAATATATTTAATATTAAATTAAAATAAGGGGGAGGGGAGGATGGAATTAAATATATTTAATATTAAATTAAAATAAGGGGGAGGGGAGGCTGGAATTAAATATATTTAATATTAAATTAAAATAAGGGGAGAGGGGAGGATGGAATTAAATATATTTAATATTAAATAAAAATAAGGGGAGAGGGGAGGATGGAATTAAATATATTTCATATTAAATTAAAATAAGGGGAGAGGGGAGGATGGAATTTTTTTTAATAATATATTTTATTGTCAGTTTTCAAGAATAAAAAAAACACATGCAACATTCCACTTGACTAACACATAACTTCCCTCCCCTACATAACAGACACCCACATACAGTAACACACAAAGTATCTTAGACTCCCCCTCTGAGTCCCACCTTCTAGGACCTTCACATGGTCTATCTATATCTTGATTTTCAGCCATAAAAAAGAAAGCAAATCCTCTTAGCCAGACCTGGCGATATTTCAGTTTAAATAAACCTTTTCATTAATTTTCATATTTCCTTGTTTTTCCAGATAGTCCAATATTAGTGACCAGTCTGTAGGTTCCATATTTTGGGACATTGCCCTTGTCAGGCCGTCCATGTTCATAATGTCCATCAACTTAAGCACCCATTCATCCGTCTTGGGTAGAATCTTTTCCTTCCAATGTCTTCCCATCACCAGTCTCGCTGCTGTGATACAATAAATGAAAAGTTTTTCCTTATTCTTATCGATTGGAAAATCCAATAGGCCTAACAACAAGTATTCTGCTTTGAAATTAAACTCCATTTTTAACGCCTTTTCATTTCTCTATACACACTTTTCCAGAAGCTCTTACCCGGCTACACCACCACCACATATGAAAAATTTCCCTTCCACTACTCCACATTTCCAGCATTTATTACAATATCTGGGGTTATACTTGGCGATTTTATTTGGTGTCAGGTGCCACCTGTAGAATATTTTGATACCGTTCTCTTCTAAATCATTAGCATATGTATATTTATGATGTTTTTTCCAGATCCTTTCCCATTGCCTGAGAGGTATTTCGTGGCCTAGGTCCTGGGCCCACCTTACCATACATACTTTTATAGTTTCTTCCTCTGTGTTCCATTGCAATAATTTTTTATATAGGGCTGAGATTTTCCCTTTCTTTTTTGTATTAATCCATCCCAAAAGTGTTTGGGGTTTTCAAAACCTCGGGCTTTATCCTTTCGATATATTTCAACAATTTGTCTGTACTGGAGCCAGTCTATAGTGCTGTCCAACTCTCTTAGTTCGTCTATATCTTTCATTGACTGCTCTATGCCTCGACTCTTTAGTAACATATCGTAACTTAGCCAATTATTTTTCCCATATTGTCTTCTATGGTAGGCCTCTTGGGGCGATAGCCAGGTCGGTGTTTTATCAAATAGCCTCTCTCTATATTTCTGCCATATTCTCATTAGTGGTTTCCTGAAGCAGTGTTGGTTAAAAATTTTTTCTAGCTTCGCCCTACTGTACCATAGGTACCCGTGCCAGCCGGCTCTTAAATCAAAACCCTCCAGGGATAGCAGCATATTGTCTTTTAAAGTGGTCCAGTCTATAACCCATTCCAGGGCGCTAGCCTCATAATATGATTTTAGGTCTGGCATCCCCAATCCTCCCCTCTCCTTCTCATCTATCAGATTTTTCCAGTTGATTCTGGCTCTCTTCCCTTGCCATATGAAATTCCTGAGATCCTTCTCCCATAAATTTAATAGCTTATCGTTTACTAATACTGGTATGCTTTGAAAAAGGAATAACATCCTTGGTAAGACGTTCATTTTTATTAGGGATATTCTGCCCAGTAGAGACAGATTCAGGGACTTCCAATTAACTAGATCTTTTTTTACTTTCAGCCAGGTGGACTCATAGTTATTCTTAATTAAATCTATATTCTTCGGTGATATGGTGATTCCTAAATATTTTATTTTATTTGTGGTATAAATTCCCACCTTTTTTCCAGCTCTTCCTTTTCTTTCTGATTTAAATTCTTGGCTATCATTTTAGTTTTTCCTTTATTTATTTTAAACCCGGACACCTTACCGAATTCCTCTAATTTATCAATCCATAATTCCATAGTCTCACCTGGGTTCTCTACGAAGCATACTAGATCATCTGCGTATGCTCGGATTTTTAGGTTATTTTTGAAGATCGAGAGTCCCTTCAAGTTTTTATCTCTTCTTATATTTTCCAGGAGCGTTTCTAACACCAAGATGAAAAGAAGGGGGGGAAAGGGGGCAGCCTTGTCAGGTTCCTTTCTGGATCTGGAATTTTTGCGTGTGTGTGCCATTTATCATTATGGTTGCCGACTGTTGGGAGTATATGGCTTCCACAGCGTTGGAAAAGTGATGTCCTATATCTATTTCTTTCAGTAATAGTGATAAGAAGCTCCAACTCACCCTATCAAATGCCTTCTCTGCATCTACAAAGAGTAAGGCAACTTTCTTTTGTATATTTGTTCTGTAATACTCCAGGGAGTCGACTACTATCCTCACATTTTCTTTGAGGTATCTACCGGGTAGAAAGCCCTTCTGGTCTTGTTTTATCCATTCTTTGAGGAATGTTTTTAATCTCTCACCCAATATCGCCGCGAAGATCTTATAATCTATGTTTAGGAGAGAGATGGGCCTATAATTGCCCACCTCCGTCCTACTCCCCTCCGTCCTTAGCTATCATCGTGATATTGGCTGTTGACCAGGTCTCCGGGAAGGTTTTATTCTCCATGATCTCATTCATTGTCTCAATCAAATAAGTGGCAATTTGTTCCTCAAAGAGCTTATAATAGAGGGCCGTGAAGCCGTCCGGGCCCGGGGCCTTGTTACTCTTTAAGCTTCTTATAGTCTGCCTCAATTCTTCTCTGTTTATGGGTTTGTTAAGATTGGTTCTTTGTTCGTCAGATATTTTATCAAGGGCTAGAGCACTTATGTAATTTTGAATTTGTCTTTTTTGATATTATCTCTTGTATAGAGTTGCTTATAGTACTTTTGAAATCTATCTTTTATTTGTTCATCTGTATTGTAAATCTTTCCACTTTCAATTATTTGAGTAATATGGTTTGTTTGCTTTCTCTTCCTTATTTTGGCCGCAAGCCATTTTCCCGGCTTATTAGCATTTTTAAAATGTCTCTGCTTGAGAAATTTCAAATTTGTTTCTATTTTATCTAAATCTAATCTCTCTTTCTGTTTTTTTAATCCTTTTAATTGAAGCCTACAGTCTTTGTCTGTAGGGTTTCTCTTTAATTTTTCCTCAGCCTCCTTTATCTCATTCACAATCTCTAATTCAATCTTTTGTTTCTTTTTTCTTTGGTATGTACCTTGTTGAATAAAGTGGCCACGTAGAACCGCTTTGCTTGCTTCCCAGACTATGTGTATATGTGTGCCTTTTTTTGCATTCAAATCAAAGTAATCGTTAATTATTGATTTGTACTTCTCCCTTTGCTCGTCTGTTCGTAACAGATCGTCTTTAAGAGTCCACCTCTTCCGTGTTGCCAATTTTTGTCCTATTTGGAACTCAAGTGCATTATGATCTGAGAACATTTGGGGAAGAATTTGGATTTTTCCCATCTTAGTTACCACGTCTTTTGAGGCCCAGACCATGTCCAACCTTGACCATGAACAGTGTCTGTTCGAGTAACAAGTATAATCCTTAGAGTCTGGGTTTTGCTCCCTCCACCCGTCCTTCAGGTCCAGCCCTTCCAGGATAGCCTTACCTTCTTTGGCGAGTTGGCCAGATCTTTTATCTTTCACCTATTTCGAGGATCTGTCTAGACAACTGATTATCACCCCATGAAAGTCACCTAGGATCATCCAATCAACAAAATCTGTTTTTTTCTATTTGATTCCTAAGCTCTTTGAGGAACCTTATCTTTGGCCCATTCGGCGCATAAATATTACACAGTAGGAGTTTCTTTTGATTCCATTCCAAATTAATCCCGACATACCTCCCTTCCATATCCCTGAAGGCCAGACTACTCTTCAGAGATTCCTTTATGTAGATGACCACTCCCCTTTTTTTTTGTCATCGCATGAGTAATACATTTTTCCCAAGTTTTTTTTTTTGTTTTAGGTATGCTACATCCCTCCCTCGTATATGGGTTTCCTGAAGGGCAATTACATCCAGGTTCTTGCCTCTCAGGAAATTATAAATTCTTTTTCGTTTTTTCTGTATGTTAATCCCGTTCACATTGTTACAATAACATCTAATTTCCATTATAGAACCTTCTGAGTTCTTTTTGTGCCTGCAGTCTCGTCTGTCTCCTCCACTCGGTTTTATCCTCTTGCTGATTGTTATCCTCAGTCATCTGGGCTTTCTGGATGTCAGTTTCCTCTCCGGACTCCTCTCCCAACTCTCCTTCTTCTTCCAAGTCCTCTTTTCCATTCCTCTTGCCCGGAGAGTACTCCTCTTCCATAATTCTCCTATATACAGATTTGGCTTTCTCCTCCGTCGTTATCCATACTCTCTTTTCCTTATACGTCATCATTAAGCCTTCCTTCCTTTCCCAGCGGTATTTTATATTTCGTTTCTTTAGTTCGTCCGTCAAGAAGAAATATTTTCTTCTTTTCTCCAGTGTAATTGCCGGGATTTCTTTGAAGACTGCAATTTTCCTCTTGTTGTAGTATGGAGGGTTTTGTGAGCTTTGTTTAAGTACTTCATCCCGAAGGACTTTTCTATTGAAATGTACCAAGACATCTCTTATTGACTTATGCTTCTTTGAATATGTTGTCGTTAGACGATAGGTCCTATCCAGCTCTCTGTATAGATCTTCCTGGGGCATTTGCAATGTCTCTGCCAGAATTTCCGTCATAACATCCCTGAGATTTTCTCCTTCGCGCTCATCAACGTTGCGGAACCTAAGCTGAAATTCTTTCTCTTTGTACTCAAGTTGTTCTTGCTGGTCCTCAAGTTTTTTATTCATCCTGCTCAAGATGCTACACTTTGTTTTCAAATGTTCCTCTAGAGCAGATTGCTTTGTTTCTAGTATGAGCTCTTTCTGTCTTATATCTTTAATCTCTCCTTGCATGTTAGAGAGTTGTTTTTAATGGCTGTCATTTCCTCTTTAAGGTCTTTCTTTAATATTGACAGTTCTTCCTTTATTATGATTTCTTGATTTCGCAGCAGTTTTTCTTGATTTTCTTGTCTGCTCATGAGTTCCTCTTGCCTCTTTGACATCTTCATTATTTCCATAAAGAGGTCCTCAAGCATTAGTTCTGATTGCCCTGACTCTTTTCTGGCCGGTGTTTTTCCTGGCTTGTTCTGGTCTCTGGTATTGTCCAATTTGCCTTTTGCTGCCATCTTCTATCTTCTGCCTGTATGTGCTGTTGGTTGTTCTTCACTCCGTCCGCTGTTAGTTATTTGGCCTCCCTATGCCGGCTCTTTTAGGCTTCTAACTTCCCTTGTATATGATTTTTCTCTGGGTAGTGTCCAGCTGTTTGCCTGGTTTATCTGTTTTGTCCAGCTGTTTGTCTGTTATCTGTTTTGTCTGGTTGTTTGAATGCTTGGGATGAGTTAGTTCTTTCGCTGGGGATTTTCGGGGGGGGGGGAGGGTGGATTTTATCCTCTGTCTGCGTCGGTTCCTCCTCCTTCCCTTCTTTCTCCTTGGTGGTGTTCACGACCCTCTCCTCTTTCTCTGCTTCGCTTCGCTTCACTTCCCCCGCCGCACGTCTCCCCCGCAGCTCGATCACTCCACGCTCCGCTCTTACCTCCTCTATTCTCCTTCTCAGCTGGGCATGCACAGGAGGGGGATTCCACCTTCTCTCTCTCTCTCCTTACTGGATTCTTCCCCTTTCGGCCACGGCTTGCACAGCTGCCCTTACTTCTGTTGCAGCGTCTGGTGTCTGCAAGGTGTCTGCAAGGTCAATTGATTAGGATTCTAGATCCCCGCCATTTTCACTCTCTTTTGGGTTTGCTTGTAATGCTTATATTTACTTTGTATCCTTTCCACTACAGAGTCCAAATTGTTTACTGCTATCAGTTTAATCTACTTATATAGGGGGAACTCGCCAGGGCTGTACTCTCCCGCCTCAGCCTTCGCGTCCCTCCCTGTTTTACACTCCGTGGGGGTTCCCCCCTGTTTGTTTATTTATTCAGCTCTCGCCTGGTTCTTTCTCAGTCCTTTCATAAATTAGGCTTTGCTATATGGCAGGATTCAGGGGTTTCTTACTTTTCAGTCGTTTGTTGTGCTCATGCTCTCAATTAAAAATCGCGCTGACGGTCGAAATCAAGCTTTCGCTTGTTTGGAGCAGAGGGAGTCCTCCACCCTTTCTCAGTCCCCAGTCCCGACGTCGGAGAGTCCCCCCTCTTCAAAGGGGGTCCCGTTCAGTTGGAGATCTTTAGGGCTGTAGTCAGTCGCTCTAACACTAAGCGGGTGAGATGAAAGACGTTCTTTCACCAGCTTTCACCAACTCCCTCCTGTATTCGCCCTCGGAGCTCCCGAGGGTGCAGCCGACCGTCTCTAGCGCTGACCGGAAGTCCCCGGGAGGATGGAATTAAATATATTTAATATTAAATTAAAATAAAAGGGAGGGGAGGATGGAATTAAATATATTTAATATTAAATAAAAATAAGGGGAGGGAGGATGGAATTAAATATATTTAATATTAAATTAAAATAAGGGGAGGGAGGATGGAATTAAATATATTTAATATTAAATAAAAATAAGGGGGAGGGAGGATGGAATTAAATATATTTAATATTAAATAAAAATAAGGGGAGGGGATGATGGCATTAAATATATTTAATATTAAATAAAAATAAGGGGGAGGGGAGGATGGAATTAAATATATTTAATATTAAATTAAAATAAGGGGGAGGGGAGGATGGAATTAAATATATTTAATATTAAATTAAAATAAGGGGGAGGGGAGGATGTTATTAAATATATTTAATATTAAATTAAAATAAGGGGAGAGGGGAGGATGGAATTAAATATATTTAATATTAAATTAAAATAAGGGGAGAGGGGAGGATGGAATTAAATATATTTTATATTAAATTAAAATAAGGGGGAGCGGAGGATGGAATTAAATATATTTAATATTAAATTAAAATAAGGGGAGGGGAGGATGGAATTAAATATATTTAATATTAAATTAAAATAAGGGGGAGGGGAGGATGGAATTAAATATATTTAATATTAAATTAAAATAAGGGGGAGGGGAGGATGGAATTAAATATATTTAATATTAAATTAAAATAATTTAATATCTTATCCCTGCATTTTATCTCAGTAAAAGATTATATTTGACTGTATGCATGCAGGGGCGGGGGTGGAGCCGAGGGTGGGGGTGGGGGCAGACCCTACGGCCCCCCAGGTCATCAGTGACCGGAATTCAGGCCCCTGGGCCGGTAGAAGTTGGACAGCCCTGCCGTATATAAATACTATCTTTTGATACCTATTGCTGTAATTCATTACTTGCAACCTTTGTTGTCTCTGTATTGCATTACATGGTGTTGCCCCATGTTTTATTGAAGATGGAAAAAGGCCTGCTTGCTAACAGCAGCGATTTGGGACTCCATGGTTAGCTGTGTGTGTCTAAGACCACACCCAAACTCTTAACAGTAGCGGCTGGAGGTAGGGGAGCACCATCAAAGGTGGGCAGATGGTGCAGCACAACTACCGGGCGGCCAGGCCACAAGATCTCAGTCTTGGCCGGATTCACCTTCAATCTGCTGGCACGCAGCCCATTTGACACGGCTTCGAGACACAAGATGAAACTGTCCGGTACTGAGGTTGCTCCAGGCTCCAAACGTAGGAGGAGTTGGGTGTCGTCCGCATATTGGTAACACTCCAGATTGGAGTGGATGACTTTTTTAGTCCCTCCAATCAAACACCTTTATCTGTAATGCTGTCATATATATATATATATATATATATATATATATATATATATATATATATATATGGCATGAGAAAAAAGTTATGAAAATCAAAAGAAATCGTCAGTGATTCTTATGTAATGGGACTTTCTAGTTTATACGCATCTCGGCAGCTCACCAGGAAGTAGACTTTTCTTTTTACGGTCCTTGAGGCCAACAATTTGCGTAATGATCGATATTAATTCTTAATTATTGTACTACTCACTTCTCCCTGTCTTCTCCCCTCATTTCCTTCCCGCCTTCATTCATCTTCTTCTTTTTCCCGCATTTCTATGGGGAACTGGAAGTGACGCTGCTGCTAGGCATTCTGGAAAGTGTAGTCCTCCACGCTTCTCCCCCTCCCTTCTCTTCCCCGTTGCTCTGTCTTGCCCCACCTGGGGCCAACTTCACACACACACACACACACACACACACGCTTCTCCTCCTTTCTCTCTCTGCACGCTCTCACATGCTTCTCTGCCCTCTCCTCTTTCCTGGTGGCTTCTACCCCCTCCCTTCTCTTCCCCGTTGCTCTGTCTTTGGACTTCAGCCCTCAGGTGTTTTGGACTTCAACTCCACCATTCCTCACAGCCTCAGGCCTCTTCCTTTTCCTCTCAGCCTGGGCAAACTTGGGCCCTCGCTCCCTCAGGATCGGGGTGAGAGAGAGGCAGCGAGGAGCGAGGGGGGGGGCTCCTCCTCCTTTTTTTGCTGCTTCCAAGAATAGAATACCCCCCTCCCTCCCTCCCTCCCTCCTATTTGGAGAGTCCCATCTAGAATTCAGTGTGATTTATTCAAGTTTTGTCCTACAACTCCCAGAAATCTCAGCCAATTTACCAGCTGTTAGGATTTCTGGGAGTTGTAGGCCAAAACCATCTGGAATGCGCATGCGCTGGCATACGAACTACTAACGAATTTCGTTAGTAATTAAGTTACATTTTAGAAATTTTTGGAAATTTTTTTGTAAGTCTTTCTATTACTAATCAAAAAAATCCCCTCCAACTAGAGTTTTGATTTCCTATTTTTGGGTTCTAAACCATGCCTTATATATATATATATATATATATATATATATATATATATATATATATATGTCACACACACACACACACATATATATATATATAACACCATATGAAATCATGATAAGTTGTGTCCTAAATTCAGGTTTTAATGTCTTTAGACATTAATCCAAACACCTGCCTTTTCACACTAGATGGCACTCTAGGATATTCCAAAAATGCTGCATATACTAGAATCTAAACCACAATTGGAAAATATGCTGTGTGTACACTGAAACCAGATTCAAAATACTTTTGAAAAAATTGCAGAATAAAAACAAAAATAAGGGATAGTGTTGTTTTATTCTTCTTTTAGATGCTTGAATAAAGATCTTTAATTTGCCGAAAATGGGAGAGTTGGGTGAATATAATTGAGAGTTGGGAGGAAACATTTTAAAGGAATTAAAACACAGGTTAGCTTCTTAAAAATCATGAGGAAATCTTCTTAAATATCAATTATCCCAGAAAACAGCAGCAAATGAGGTTGGTCTGACATTCACTGGAAACAAAGTCTTTATTTTTAATTCTTGCCAGGATTAAAGAACGTCTGTTCCAACTCTCCCCTCCCCACCTCTGGTATGTATCAAGAAACTAATCTCACCTCTGGTCAGAATGGACTCTCAGGGTTTTTACTTTACATTCCCAAAACACAGACTGCCATTTTTGATTCTCAAAACACTGCCAAATGCTCTTAACTTTGGAGCATTCCCCATCTCCTTCCCAAGCCCCCCCCCCATTGCACAGTCTGTGGAGCAGCTTTTCCTAATCTATGCTCGAGGTGTGATGGCCTTCAAGCCAGGATGAGCTGAGCAGCCACTTCACATGGCTACCTCGGGCTTCCTGACATCGACTAACCCTACGCACCCCTGTCGTGTCTGGGTTAAGTGTTAATTTGTTTGCCCTCATTTGCCGTTACTGATGACACACATTGGTTTAGAACAGGGCTGTCCAACCGGCAGCCCGGGGGCTGTATACGGCCCCCCAGCCCCTTCCCTACGGCCCCCTAAGCTTTTTAATAAAAAATGAAAAATGAAAAATAAAATAAATAATAAATAAATAAAAATACCTACTTCCGGGTTCGGAGCAAGTATCACGAGAATATGCAATCCACACGGGATTTCGCTGTCAACGCGAGATCACGCCGGCGTTGACAGCGAAATCCCGTGTGGATTGCGTATTCTCACGATACTTTTCGGCTACTCTACTACTGGATCGCTGAGGCCCACAGACGCGATGAGGACCTTCTTCGACTCAGTCGGTCATCCCCATGGAATTAAATATATTTAATATTAAATAAAAATAAGGGGGGAGGGGAGGATGGAATTAAATATATTTAATATTAAATAAAAATAAGGGGGCAGGGGAGGATGGAATTAAATATATTTAATATTAAATAAAAATAAGGGGAGAGGGCGCCGGGGACAGGGAGGAGCCGGGGGTGGGGAGGGGGCGGGGCTGGGGGCAGAGCAGTGGGCGGGGGCAGACCCTACAGCCCCCCAGGTCATCAGTGACCAGAATTCAGGCCCCTGGGCCGGTAGAAGTTGGACAGCCCTGGTTTAGAACTTGGATAGCTTCCTTGGCTTTGGGTGGAATGGTGTAGTGTTGCAACCTAGACCTAGAGCAGGGGTGCTCATTAGGTAGCTTGGGAGCTACTAGTAGATCTCCGGCCCTCTTCAAGGTGATCTTCGGTCCTCACCAGCCGGATGGGGCACTCCTGCCATGCGCGCTCCTGCTGCTGGCTTCTGCTCTTGCGGTGCTTCTTCCGCCTGCGGGGCAATGCAGGAAGAAGGCAGCACGAGGCGGGGCCTCTGGAGGGAGTGCCCTGCCCGTCTCTCGTCCAGAAGCAGCTGTGCCGCCTCCGTTGCCGGTGAGACAGGCAGGGCGGAGCACTTCCCCTGGATGCCCCGCCTCGTGCTTTCTCCTTCCTGCAATGCCCCGCAGGCGGAAGAAGCGCTGCGTGGGAGAAAAACAGCAGCAGGAGCATGCGCAGTGGCAAGAGCATGAGCCGGCGTAGATCTTTTGGACTTGGTTGCTTTAAGAGTAGCTCGCATGCTGAAAAAGTGTGAGACCCCTGACCTAGAGGATCCCTCAGTAAACCATCACGAAGCAGCCGTGATTAAATGCTTTATTTAGAATAATTAGAAAAAAGGAAAGAGATAAAAATATAGTCCACGGATGCTTCCAGCGTCCAAGTATTGCAAGGCAATAGTTCTAGCAAAGTTCAAAGGTCCAATAAATGAAGAAATAGTCTTGAAACCCCAATGGGCTAAAATCCGAGAGAAGTCCCTGGCAAACAATGGCTTGGCTGAATACTTGAGTACCGTGACGTGAAGGCTCTGCAGCCTGGTCCCGAACTTGAGTTCCGCGGAGCTTGGCAATGAAAGTTTAACGTTGGCACGAGGTGTTGGAAAGTATAGTTCCTGGACACACAGGAACTATACTTTCCAACACCCCCGGATACTTGATACTTGAAACCATGGGCAATAGTGGGCCCTATTTTGACTGTCCTTGAACTGGAAGCAGCACACCATAGTATAGCATTGGTGGACCTAGAAAGACCCACAAACACCTCTGGGCAAACATGTTTTTTTGGCACATGGGGAAGTGAAACCACAGATATTGTGCCCATGGATAAGGGGGTCATACTGCATTCGTAAGTCATTTTATAGCCAGAAAGTAGTGTCCAACAGAAAAGCTTCAGAGATGCCTACTTCCTCTAAACCAGGGGTGGGCAACCTACAGAATCGGCCCGGCCCGACAGCCGATTCTGTCCGACCCAGGGAGAAGGGCATCGGGGGCGGGGCCAAGAGCAAGGAGTGACGCTGCCGCCATCCCATCGCAGGCTCTGTGGGGCTTGTGTCGGCAGCCAGGCCGGAGGAGCAGCGGCTTTGGAGTGCCTGCCATCCCTGGAGGTGATCTGGACCTGAAGCAGGTGCACTGGGTGACCTCCGGGGGCTGATCGCCCATGCGACCTGGAAGACTTGATTGTCTTCCGGGTCGCCTGGGTGACCAGCCGCCTCAGATCGCTGACTCCTCCCTCTGCAGGCCCAGATCGCCTCCAGGGATGGTAGGCACTCCATAGCAGAGCGATCAGCTGGGGAACAGCTGGGGGCGAGAGCGGGCAAAGGCTTGCAGCCTCCGATCGCCTGCTGCTCTGCTCTGCTGCAGCAGCGGCTGGGTCCGCTTTGCCATCCTCTGGGCTGGGTCCATTGGGCCATTCCATCTCGGGATCCTTCCTCTCTTGAGGGTGTCAGCCTCCATCTTGGTTCACACCTTGTCTTCTTGAATTTCATTTTATTTTATTTTAGTGGTTTTTATTATTATTTTATAATAATTTTATTATAATAATATAATAAATAATATAATATAATAATGTTATATTATATTATAATTTCAATATATTAATATGTCTATATATATACTATCTATTACATATAATAAAAGTCAGTGTTTACGGTGGAGCGACCGACGGGAGGAATATGTTCCAGCGTTTTGATTGGCTGACATTGTGGGATTATTTACATAACGGGCTCTAACTGGCCAGCCTCAGAACTCCAACATTCTACGGCCCCAGACAGAGGGGATTGGTTGCCACTGAAGTAGAATTTGCATAACTGCCTCCAAATGGCCAAGCACATTCAAACATGGGTATACGTGGGTATACGTCTTTTATCTGTTTACTGATGTTTTATTGATTTTATGCTGTAAACCGCTCTGGGCTCCAGAGAGAGCGGTCTACCAAATCGAATTTATAAATAAATAAATAAATAAATAAATAAAGTGACTCAGAGGGAAAGGCCTCAGGCAGTCAGCCACTGAGGCCCACAGCACTGACAGATCAGGACCAAACTTGGCAAACAGGCGACCAATGGCCCATTTCACTACCTGGTGTGGTTTAGAGCAGGAGGGGCCACAAATGATGGGATTTGCAGTATCTTCACGTCATTCACTTTCCAAACAACACTGTAGCCCCTATACATCACAGACCAGGCCCAAAATTGACAGAAAGGCTTCCTTAACTTGATTTTCCTGACTAGGCCTCAGCTCATGGGATATTGTTAGGCTTCCTTAACTTGATTTTCCTGACTAGGCCCCCGGGACTCGCAGTACCTTCACAATGCATTTTAATGTTAATTGTATTTTAATGTATTTTAATTGTTAGGCCGCTCTGAGTCCCCCCTCGGGGGTTGAGTCCCCCCTCGGGGGCCGGGGAGATAGCACAGCGGTAGAACAAACTGTGCTGCAATCGGAAGGTTGCTGGTTCAATCCCCGAGCTGGCCTGGACGACCAGCTATAATAACAATATATGAGCCTAGTCCACTGCCCACCCAAGCAGTTCAAACAACAATGGGGACCACGTATAAAATAGTGGGGAAGGGTTTTTTACAGACCTACAACGTCTGAAAGTTTCGGCTGTCAGGCGAGGTGAAATGCGGAAGTGGGAAAAATAGAAGGCTCCCGTCAATGAGGATGGAACAACAGCACCCCCTTGTGACGCAAAGACGCATAACAACAATGACGTCGAATTGGAGCAGAGACATCCTGTATGACCCTGTATGACGCACACCTGCATGTCCCTGTTACCCTGTGACGCAGCCAAGAAAGAACCCTTCTATAAACTGCACTGTACTGTCTACTGTGTAAAACTATACGTCTCCGACAGGGACTGTCTGTCGTATGTGTATTGTAATCTGCACTGAGTCCCCTTCGGGGTGAGAAGAACGGAATAGAAATAAACGGTATTATTATTATTATTATTGAGAAGAAGCGGGGTAGAAATGATGGAAATAAATAAATAAATAAATAAATAAATAAATAAGTTCCTGAGACCACTGCAAGCCACATAAACATCTAATAGGGACCAACCTTGGCACACAATGCCTTCCTCAAATAACCCGGGCACCGCCGGGTCCTCAGCTAGTAATATAATAATTATGATATTAATACTAATAATATATGAATATTTCTTGATATATTAATATGTTAATATTAATGATGTGTAATATATAGTAAATATAGTAAATAAATAAATAAAATGTAGATTAGAATGTAATTCAGCCTTTAGGTGCGGCCCTCCATAATATTTTTCTTTTCACATGGAAGCACTTCCCAAGAAAACCGCCAGATAAGCTTGCGCAGCTGGTCCATTCTGATGAAACAAGCTGTCACCATCGTACAATACTGATTTCCAAGACTATTGAAGTCCTGGTCTTGGTCAAAGCAATGAATTAGGAAATGGATCTGAACACATTTTGCATGTGTGCCTGATATCATCTCACCATTAGGTCACCAGATGATGAAACTAAAAAAATTAGACAGTTGTGTGTGTTTTACCAATGGGCTAGGGTAGGGTGTAGAGTTCCCCGTGAGTGTGTGTCCACTTAATTTGATTTCCTGGCTTAATATCTTACTGATTCAGCTGGCTATCTCATTTTAGGCATGTATCATATGCATAGATCCAGGATATGAGTATCTGAGAATCAGTTTCTCCCTCGGGAACACACTGGAAACGGAAGATTTTGAGAAGAACTCACATGAAGCAATAGACGTTATCTGTGATACCAGATGCTGGCAATATCAACAAATAAACATAGATAATCATCAGAACCAAGTCCTGCTTGAGAGCGGCTAGAAACTTTGGGAAACTGCTTGAGAAAACAGAAGGGTGAATCTGATGGGATTTGGTCTAATCCAGGGGTGGGCAATTATTTTTTCCAAGGGGCCACACGAGAGCCAAAAAATATTATGGAGGGCCGCACGTAAAGGCTGAACTACATTATAATCTACATTATTTATTTATTTATTTACTATATTTACTATATATTACACATCATTAATGTTGACATATTAATATATCAAGAAATATTCATATATTATTAGTGTTAATATCATAATTATTATATTATAGTATATATAGAGAGACATTATAATATATTGAAATTATAATATAACATTATTATATTATATTATTTATTATATTATTATTATAAAATTATTATAAAAAAATAATAATAACCACTAAAATAAAATAAAATAAAATTCAAGAAGATAAGGTAGGAACCAAGATAGAGGCCGACATCCTGAAGAGAGAAAGGATCCCAAGATGGAATGGCCCAATGGACCCAGCCCAGAGGATGGCAAAGCAGACCCAGCCGCCACCGCAGCAGAGCAGAGCAGGCCCTGGCCTGGAGGAGGAGGGGGAGCGGCTGTGGTCATTCCGAGCGACCGACCCACCAATGAAGGAAGGGAGGAAGGAATGAGGTGCGTGCAATTATGCAATTGGCTCCATGGCATACGTCCAAAATGTCAAGTGCCACAAAAAACACAACTGGTGTATATTACTTTTTGGTGCGGGGCTCTGTGTGTGTGTACGCGCGCGTGCAATCATGTCAGCCAGCCAGCCAGTCAGCCAGGCAGAGAGGTGGCAGCGCATGCCGATTGTGCTGTGTGTGCTTTCGCACAAAAGTGGGTGCGTGCGCCAGGTCCGTGGTCAGCCTTTGGAGGAGAGGAGGGGGAGACAGAGTCGGACAGCCGGCCGGCCTGCCTGAAGGAAGTGTCTCACAGGAGCGGCGGCGGGCAGCCGAGCCCCACGGGCTCCCGTCCCAGGAAAGGCGCCCTTTAGCCGCTGGAGAAGAAGACTGCCGACGCAAGCCCCACAGCCCGCGATGGGATGGCGGCGGCAGCACCCCTTCCTCTTGGTCTCGCCTCCAACACCCTTCTCCCCAGGCCGGACAGAATCAGCTGCCGGACCTCATCCGGCCCGCGGGCCGTAGGTTGCCCAGGTCTGGTCTAATCCATCAAAGTAATCCCTATGTTCTTATATACTTGCCTGAGGTAAAGGATTCTCACTTTTACCGTATTTTTCGCACCATAAGACACACCTGCTGATAAGACGCACCTAGATTTTAGAAGAGGAAAATTGGGAAAAAATATTTTGAGCCAAAAAGTGGGCCCCGGCGCTTGCCTGCTTGAAGCGCGGCCTGCCCACCTGGAAGGGTGGACCCTCCTCGGCGCCCACCGCCATCCCTAAGCCTTTCCCTTGGCCGCCTCCTCGGTCCCGCCTCCTCCTCCGTCGCTGCCCGCCGCTGCCCGCCTCCGCCGCCCGCAGCCACCCGCCTCCGTCACCGCCGCCTACCTCTGCCTCCCTCCCTCGCCGCCATCGCGCATGGGCAGTAGGTCCCAAGCGCGTCTGACGCGTCTGACGTCTGACGCAGGCACGCCTGGCGCGCTCAGGACCTACTGCCCATGCGTGACGGCGGTGAGGGAGGGAGGCAGAGGTAGGCGGCTGCGGCGGAGGCAGGTGGCGGCGGGCGGAGGCGGTGGCGGCGGTGCCGGCAGGCGGCGGCGGGCGGCGGCGGGCGGCGACGGAGGCGGTGGCGGCGGGCGGTGACGGAGGAGGCGGAGACGGAGGAGGAGGCGGGACCAAGGAGGAGGCGGCCAAGGGAAAGGCTTACTATCGCCTCCCCCCCCCCCTTCGCGCCATAAGAAGCAGCTGATTTTTCCTCCAACAGTGGGAGGAAAAAACTGCGTCTTATGGTGCGAAAAATATTAATTTTAAGTTGGTAATTTTTCCAAATATTGGTGATCATCAATATGCTTATATCAGTCATGTATCCCTGGTATACCACAAATGTTCCCTATAAATTAATTACCTCAAAATGTACCAGACTGTTTTAATTCATCTCACTACAGTGTCCTCTGCTGTTCCCCACCTTAGATAAACTTTTGAGGTGTGTGTGTGTGTGTGTGTGTGTGTATATATATATATTAGACGTATTTAAAGACGTATTTAAAAAGTAATATACACCAGTTGTGGGTTTTTTTTGGTGGCACTTGACATTTTGGACGTATGCCATGGAGCCAATTGCATAATTGCATAATTACGGCTACCTACCATTCAGCTCATCAATCACTGTTGTTAATAGGATCCTGAATTCTTCAAAACATGTCATTTTGGAAGTTCTTGGCTGTTTTCAATCAAGACAGGCCAGAGTTGTATCTTTGGAGTTTGAATAGCTGGTCAGCACTTCCTTGGACCTCAAAATGATACGAGGGGTAAAGATAAACCTTAAAAATGGATACCAGAATACAAAAATACAGTGACAAGCAGAAGCTGAGCAGTAGCTTCTATCATTACTTGCTTTGCTTTTCAAAGCAAGACAACAATGTGGTCCGTGTTTTCCCGAGTAACAACTGCGCAATCTGTTATAGATAAGCTTACATTTGATATAACACAGAGATCAACAGCAAAGCAACCAGGCAGTGTGAAGGAAACATGGGTTTTTTTTAAATTTTATTATTGTCTGCTTTCAATTAAGGAAATATAAATCAACCTGGAACAACTTCAGTCCAACTTTGCGCAGGCTTACACGGAAAAGAAGAATGGCTTGCCATGTTTATCTCCCGAAATGCTTCATTAAATTAGATGCTAAGGTATGTAAAGCTTCTGTACATTCCCTTTTGGAGTTCTTTTGTGGAACTCAAAACAAAATATGGCTAATCCATATTTATAAGGTGGATCGACAGAGCTCAAAGTAAAGCATGTGAAGTAAAGCATGTGAACCTATTGGCTACGGCAAACACGATGTATTAGTGAAGAAGATAGATGGCCGGGAGCAGCACAAATGCAGCTGATAAGAGAGCAGAGGTCTGCAGACCCGCTCGCCACGCAATTTCCCCAAGAACTAGACTGAATCCAGAAGAGCAGATTCAAGAGCCTGGCCCCTTTCCTTTCCTTTCAAACAGGGACTTATTCAAGTCTGCTGGGGGGGTCAATGCATTCCAAAACTGTTTGAGGCATGTCCACACCATAATGTGAGCCAGTAATGTTGCGGGCGTATTTCTTTCTCTTTTTTTTAATGTCTTTATTGATTTTTCAAGAAAGGGTTTGATACAAACAAACATATTTATTTATTTATTTATTTATTTATTTAGACTTGTTAGACGCCCACTCCGGGAAGGCTCGGGGCAACGTACACAGATCGGAGCATTAAAACATAATAAAACACATTAAAAACACAATAACACGATAAAAGCAGTATACAACAGCAGCCAGCATCTGGCACAGCAAATATACATGTACAAGTGCGCCGGATCAATCTTATGGCCTGTATGGTACATTATACCAGTGTTTCTCAACCTGGGGGTCGGGACCCCCAGGGGGGTCGCGAGAGGGTTTCAGAGGGGTCGCCAAAGACCATCAGAAAACATATATTTCTGATGGTCTTAGGAAGCCCTTTGGCAGAGAAGGTTGAAGATCTCTGCTGTGATTGGCAGGCCTCCTGCCAAGGGAAGGCTGTTTCTGAGACTCAAAGTTGGGACGGGAGAGCAGGCGTGCTCGGCGCATGGCAGCATGATGCGCATGTGTGGGTAAGGGAGAGTGTGTGATGTGGCATGGAGGCTCAAGCCAGCTAGTCCCTTCAAGGCATGTGGGTTCTGTGTAGGAAGTTTGACCCAATTCTATCATTGGTGGGGTGCAAGGGGCTCTTTGATTGTAGGTAAACCATAAGTTCCAGTAACTACAACTCCCAAATGTCAAGATCTATTTTCCCCAAACTCCACCAGTGTTCACATTTGGGTATATTGAGGATTCGTGTCAAGTGTGGTCCAGATCCATCATTGTTGACCCACCAAAATCTTCCAGTATTTGCTGTTGGTCATGGGAGTTTTGCATACCAAGTTTGGTTCAATTCTATTGTTGGTGGAGTTCAGAATGCTCTTTGATTGTAGGTGAACTATAAATCCCAGCAACTACAATTTCCAATTGACAAAATCAACCCCCACCCAAAAAGAAAAGACAGTTATGAAGTTGCAATGAAAATAATGTTATGGTTAGGGGTCTCCACAACATGAAAAACTGTATTAAGGGGTCGCAGCATTAGGAAGGTTGAGAAACACTGCATTATACGGTCAGGAATTATTACTGACCGAAGGCCTGCAAGAACAAGAGAGTCTTACAGGCCTTGCGGAAGGCCAGCAGGTTTGGGAGAGCCCGGACAGTGGGAGGAAGAGCGTTCCACAGTGTAGGTGCAATAGCACTGAATGCCCTCCTCCGCGTTGTGGTCAAGCGGAGGGTTTGGTGACTTGGTATCGCCAAAAGGTTTAGGGATTCCGATCGCAGTGGTCTCGAGGGGTTGTATTGGGAGAGGCGGTCCCTTAGGTACACTGGCCCCAGACCATTCAAGGCCTTGAAGGTCAGAACCAACACTTTGAAAGTGATCCGGTGCTCTATTGGGAGCCAGTGCAGTTCCCGCAGGACCGGTGTAATGTGGCAGCGAGATGGCAATCCTGCCAATAGTCTAGCTGCAGCGTTCTGCACCAGCTTCAGCTTCCGGATCGCCGACAGAGGAAGGCCAATGTAGAGGGCATTACAGTAGTCCAGCCTTGAGATGACTGTGGCTTGGTCCACTGTGGCTAGGTCATGATGGGACAGGTAGGGGGCCAGCTTCCTCGCCTGTCGGAGGTGATGGAAAGCTACCCCGCTGAAAATGGAGATGTGCTTTTCCATTGATAATTGGGAGTCAAGTGTGACTCCCAAGCTCTTGGCAGAAGGGGACGGGCGGAGTATCGCCCCGTCTAGGGTTGGAAGCTGGATCCCACCCGTACCCGCACGACCCAGCCACAGGATCTCCGTCTTAGCCAGATTCACCTTCAACCTACTATACATATAACGTAAAAGTACAATAAAGATATAGAAAGAGCCCCAGGTTGGCTCGGAAACAGATGTAAGAGAGAGATACAGTGGTGAAAAGAAGCAGTGTGAGAAAATACATGTGCAAGTTGAAGAGTAGAGATTTTTCTATGGTTGGTTTTTCTCCTTTTTGCCATTCGTAAGTATTCCTTATCTGCCTGTATGGAGATAGAGAACAGTTTTCCATAATTAATCTAATAATAGGTCTATATTATATTCCATTCTACAATAGTTCCTTATGTTTATTTGTTCATTTATTTCTCGGACTTCTAGGCCGCCACTCCCGGGAGGCTCGGGGCGGCTCACAGTAAAACGAGATACAATAAAAACACAATTAAAAAACAATACGACTATAAAATCTCAGAGTTAAGATTAAAACAACGATGTGCTGTAGAGGATACAAGGCACAGCACAATGCAATGTAACGCAGCGATAACAGGCGAACCAGGCGCTGAGGACATCTTATAGGCCAAAAGCCTGCTGGAAAAGGAATATCTTACAAGACCGCCTGAATGACATGAGGTCTGGGAGAGCCCGCGTCTCGGCCGGGAGAGCGTTCCACAACGTTGGGGCCATCACGGAGAACGCTCTCCTACGGGTTGCAGTTAATCTGATTGACTTCGTAGATGGAATGGCCAGCAAGTTGGTATTTTCTGACCGCAGTGATCTCGTAGGGCAATATGGGAAAAGCCGGTCCCTCAGGTATATTGGCCCCAGGCCGCATAAGGCCTTAAAGGTGAACACCAACACTTTGAAGGTGATCCGGTGTTCAATTGGAAGCCAGTGCAGATCCTGCAAAATAGGTGTAATGTGACAACCTGCTGGAGAACCAGACAGGAGTCGGGTGGCAGTGTTCTGCACCAGCTTGAGCTTCTGGGTCACCGACAGAGGAAGGCCAACGTAGAGCGCATTACAGTAGTCCAGTCTCGAGATGACCGTGGCTTGGATCACCGTGGCCAGGTCGTTCCGAGATAGATAGGAGGCCAGCCGCCTTGCCTGTCTGTGATGGAAAAAAACTATTTTACTGACCATGGAGATTTGGGTCTCCATGGTCAGCTGGGAGTCCAGATGAACTCCCAGGCTCTTTACTGAAGGCGATGGGCATAACGCCACACCGTCCAGGGTCGAAACCTGGACATCCCCATCACCCGGGCGACCTAACCACAATATCTCCGTCTTTGCTGGCTTCACCTTCAACCTACTGGCTCGCAGCCATCCAGTAACGGCCTCAAGGCAGTGTTGGAAATTATCGGGTACAGATCCAGGCCTGCCCTCCATCCTCAGAATGAGCTGAGTGTCATCAGCGTACTGATGGCACTCTAGCCCAAAACTGGTTGAGCTAATGCTACTAATCTGTCCGAACTGTTGTGATGTTTTGTGTACTTGGATTGTTTTAACTGTTATTGGTTGATATGCTGCAAACCGTCCTGAGCCATTTTGGAAGGATGATATACAAATAAAAACAATAAATAAATAAATAAATGACAAAGCTGTCCCAAACCTATGGTATAGCAACTATAGTCCTCCCCTCTCCACCCCACCCTTATAGTCTGCTGGAGGTTAGCTACAGAAATGCACCATACTGACCCATGTATGGTTTTGATCATAGTCACCTAGTTTTCACTAAAGCTTAATTATAATGCTGTGATTTTCAAGGCACAGTAAGCCTCCTCCAACTCCCCCAGAGTGATGTAAGAGTCTCTGTTGGGCCATTAGCTGGGAATTAAGCTTAAATCAAAGGACTCAGCTGCAGGTGCGGAGAATTGCTCACACTAACTGCCCACACTTGCTGGTTTTACCTGAAAGTTTGCTTACATTACGGTATGGATATAATTTGCAATGTCTTGTTCACAGTGAACACTGGAGGACTATGAATACAAAGCACTAATGAACACACTGAGTAAACAGTAAGCACTGTCTAAACAATGAGACCAAACATTGGATCACAAGATAAAATATAATATCAGTAAAATGATACTGTCATCCTAAGTGCATCCTAATACAGCAACCATAGGTGGAATAACAATATATAGGCATATATATGCAATATAATCAGGGCGAATGTTACAGACAGGTCGAGTGTCGCATAAGATATCAGGAGAAGATATTCAATAGATTATTGAACATTTAGACCCCCGTAAACTATAATTTCCCCCTTGGGTTGGGGCTAGCGCAGGGCTGTCCAACAGGCGGCCCCGGGCCCGTACACGGCCCCCGAGCCCCTTCCCTGCGGCCCCCTAACTTGTTTTAATAAAATACAAATAAAAAAAAAAAAATACCTACTTCCGGGTTTAGGCAAGCATCGCGAGACTACGCCAGCCACAGACGGGATTTCGAGGGAGGTCGAAATCCCGTCTGTGGCTGCGTAGTCTCGTGATAGCTGCTGAAATTTCGGGTCCGCGGGATTTGCGGCCGGCCTGGGCGCGCCTCCTCCTCCCTCGCGGCTGCTTCCAGGCCAGCCCCCATTCCCTCAGAGAGAGGGAGGAGGGGAGTGAGGCAGGGAAAGCCCCTCCTGGCTCCGTCCTCTTCCTGTGGAGGGCCCATGCTTCCCGCCCCGCGGATGGGAGAGCCGCCGCGCCCAGACTGAGTTTGGCCTCGGCTCCAGCGGGGCTCTTCGGGGACGGCGGCGGCGTTGGCGCTTCAGCCCTGTGGCGGGGCTCCCGCAGTATGGGTAAGGAAGGGCCTGGCTCGAATCAATCAATCTAAAAACAGTGGGACGTTGGGTGAAGGGGGGGAGGGGTCCCTCAGTGGCGGTTTCCTTGGCGACGCTTCCTTCCCCTCCTCCACACCCCCTCCCCCTTGTTGTGCTGCCTTCCCCGCGTGCAGGGTGCAACGTGGCTTCCTTTGCGCCTGCCCCGCGGCTTGTTTTCCCTTCAGGGAGGGAGGGAGCTCTTTGGGCCTCCTCCCCCCGCCTCTGGGAAAGGAGGCTCCACCAAGCCCTGCGACGGCATTGAGGTGTTTGGTTTTTTTTTGGTGTGTCCCAATTTGAGTGTGGACTCAAATAACTCAAAGGTATTAGGAAACATTTCCCCAAATCCACCAGAGTTCCCATTTGGGTATATTGAGTATTCATGCCAAGTTTGGTCCAGATCCATCATTATTTGAGTCCACAGTGCTCTCTGGATGGAGGTGAACTACAACTCCACAACTCAAGGTCAATTGTAAGTAAATTGGAGCCGGGGAGGGGCGGAGCCAGGGGCGGAGGCAGACCCTTCGGCCCCCCAGATGATCAGTGACCGGAATTCCGGCCCTTGGGCCCGTAGAAGTTGGACAGCCCTGGGCTAGCGGATGAGATTGAGAGCGTTGGACAGGCCCCCTCCATTGCCTTCAGCTCGGTGTTGCCAATAGGAACTGACCCCATGGGGACCTGAACTCACGAGCTGACGTCACACGCACTGAACATCAGACATGCCCCCACCCCGATCTCAACCCTGTGTCCCTATGATGAACTCTCATCTGCACGGAACTGTTTTGTGAGTTACAGTATATTTGTGATTTAACTTCTGTATGGTATCGACTTGATCCTGCATATGTACTTATAATCTATTGAATATCTTCTCCATCGATAGCAGCGGATCCAATTGGACCCCCAGGCTTTTTACTGAAGACGACGGGCTTAAGGGCTCGCCGTCCAAGGTAGGCAACCGGCGTCCACCTAGGGCAACCCAGGGCAACCCAGCCATAGGATCTCCGTTTTCGACGGGTTCACCTTCAACCGGCTGGAACGCAGCCAACCAGCACTACAGGCCATGCCACCACAATACAATAAAAATACACCATATAATCAACATCATTAAAAAGCATTAAAAACATTTTTTTAAACATTACATTAAAAACCACTACATACAACATATGGGTGAATGAAATAAGTGAATATTGATATGTCTTAATTATATGAACAGGCAATCATAAGCTTCTCTGAATCCTTCAGAAAACCTTTTTATCCCTCTTTTTCAGATATAAGGCTGTTTTACCCAAGACAAAACGATGCAATGGTTATTTATTTTATTATTATTTACATCAGTGTTTCCCAACCAGTGTGCCATGGCACACTAGTGTGCCGTGAGCGATCATCAGGTGTGCCTTGGGAAACTGGCACTCTCCCCCCTCCTAGCAGCCCCTTCACAGGTTTCCAAGTAACAACTTGAGCCTCTCCGCTTAGAAATGTTTTTTTCTATTTTACTGTATTTTTCGAGAGTCCCCCCCAGGAACTGTTTATAACAGCTTCATGACATCCATAGTTAACTGGAAGCAAGTTTCACTCAGGGTGAAATTTCACAAAGGTCTGGAGAACAAGCTCTATGAGGAGTGGCTTGAAGAGCTGGGCATGTTTAGCCCGAAGAAGGGAAGGCTGAGAGAAGACATGATAGCCATGTATACATATGTGAGAGGAAGTCATATATATGTTGTGTTCATTGAAACAGGGCCAGGTTTCACACTGAGTGTATAAATATATTTAAAAACATATTAACTATATGTATGACTGTGTTAGAGTGTCATTTTGTGTCATTTGGTGGGTGGTGTGCCCCAGGATTTTGTAAATGTAAAAAGTGTGCCGCAGCTCAAAAAAGGTTGAAAAACACTGATTGACATCATTTATATCCCACCCTTCTCACCCCGCAGGGGACTCAGGGCTGATCACAATGCACATATACAGGTAAACATTCAATGCCATTGACATACAACATATATAGACAGACAACGAGCTACACAATTGGTCAAGAGCTCACCTCGACCCGGGCAGGCCTTGAACTCATGACCTGATGCACCTCAGATCGTGGCAGTACCCCCTAGATCACACACACAAGCAGTCTTTGTAATTATAGCTTTATTTAGAATAAAAGATAGTTTAAAGGTTAGAAGGGATAGGCAAGTTCAAATCAGTTCCAAAGGTAAATCCAAAATAGTCCTCAAGCTGGCAAACAAGCTGACCTGATTTCCCCACGAAACAAGAGTGCGAAGACAAGGCAAACCGCTCCTGCAGTCGAACGTGAACTTCGAGTCCTGGACCCGAGTCCTTCCAAGCTAAACGTAGCTTCAGGTCTGGCGAAACCCCCCTCGGTAAAGCAAATCAGGTGAATAAGTCTATTATGTAGATAAACAGTAAACGACAGTTATCAAAAATAATTTGTATTCACTGGTACATGATAATAGTATTAGGTTCACAATGGAAACAATAATTGACATGTAGAAGTACAGTGATATCAACACAGTGGTCAGGTTCTCATTGAGAAGTAGCATCAATGTACAACACAATTAAAAAATAATGCTAATATACAGTCAACAAATGCAAGTTCAGAAAGTCAAAATACAAAATTACATTGGTGAGAGAGAATGTGTGTATCCCCTCTCGCCTTAATCCCTGCTCAAGATAATTGTTATCAATGTACAGTCTCATTGAGGGAAAAAGGAAAGAGTCCGTGACGGACTGCAGGCTACAGGACCGCTGAGATAGCTCTGAGCATGCAGTGCGCATGCGTCGGTTCGAGTTCGTCAGAACCGCAGAGGTCGCTGGTCGTTGTAGTCGGGAAGAGACGCTATGGAAGCGGTTAAAGTCAAACGCGGTGACGCTGCAATGGCGAGCCGCGGGGGTATGTGGTCCTCGTAGTTCCAGTAGGTTAAAGTGAGCGTCTATAGTAAGTAACAAGCTGGCAATGCAGCAGAGGCAAAAGCTGTCCCTAGTTCGTCTCACTGTAGTGAGGAAGATCAAGGGGGTTGCCTGACAGCGGGAGCTCACCCCCAAGCCGGCGGGAGGCCGTTTCGTCAATTGGACTTCTTCAGAGGCTGTCAAGATGGGCATCCTCAATTGAGTTCAATACAGTCTAGACAAAGTAAATAATAATGAATGTTTCAAGTTTAAACCTAATGAAAGGTGTTGGAAGTAGCATAGTGGTCTGTATTACCAAATAAAAATATTTTTAATTACCTTAGTGGGCTTTCTCAGTCAGTGGAGGACGGACGTGGAGGATATGGACCATTCCAGGTTTAGGCAGGATAATGGCCACTTTTTCATTTGTCAAAGGTCAGTCAATGGGAGGTTTCAATGTACAGCAAAGATGCAAGGAATGGACCGATCAAAGGGGCCACTTTTTTTCATTTGTCTGAGGGCAGGTAGGGGACTTAAAGGGGTCGCTGGGTCTTCTTCATTTATTACGTGTAACGCATTGATGGATAAGGGGTCATTGTGCACTCTCTGAACTCTTTCTTCTCATTGATGGATGTCATTGTGGCCATCTGTACTATCCAGTACGTTTCTCTTTGTTTGAGAATGTTTACTTTGTCACTGTGTGGAAACCCCCCTCGGCCCAGTCTAATAAAGGAATCTAACTCCTATGTGTCCACCGCACCCCCCTCTTCAAATTCCAATCCTTGCGGGTAGTTCTGATGTTCGCCCTCCTGTCAAAGCTCTCCTCATTAGAGCCTCCAGGTGCGGTGCCATCAGGGTGAGAAACATCTTTCTCCCCGTCTCTGGAATTCTCACTTGAGAACGAGGGAGTAAAAACACTTTATTGGGAACCACGGCCGAACCGCTCTCACTGCCATTCTCTGAGTCAACATCCATTTCCTCTTCATTATCCTCCTGCTCATTAAGATCAGGCGGCTCTCCAGGCAACCCATCATTCCTGACTAATTCACCTGGTAACCCATCATCCCCGATCTGTCGACCAGCACCAGGCTGGAACACCACATGACCTTCTGGCCAGTAGAGATCTTATGCAGCTGACTCCCAGCCAGCTGTGCCACATTCCCGGTTTTCAGTCTTTCCAAATCTAAGCAAAACCGCATGTATAAAAATGAGTCACCGTGTAGTAAGATTAAGTGTGTGTATATGTTAGGTCTGTTCTATCAGTTGGATTTTGTCATTTAAAACCATGTTTGGCTATTTGGAAAGGTTAAAACATAATCCCAAAGGACTACATTTTGATGATCAAATATAAGAAACCTTATTAGAACACAGAACATTAGCCATATATTAAGAATCCCATTGATGTGGTCTGCTTCATGCTTAATGGCTTCTCCTAGAACATCGTCACCGGATTTACTGCTGGAGATTTCTGGCTGCCCTTGGTTTTGTTCATCCTTAGCTGTTCCTCTTCCACACATGCATGCACCCACCCACCCACATATATGGTGCCTGTGCCGCTGGAAACAGAAACCCTACTGAGACTCTGAATCATCCTAAAAATTAATGATGAGTCAGATTGTTTCGCCAGGAGTACATCCGACAATAAACAGGGCTTATGGGTACGCTACGAAAAGACATTGCCCTTCCCGGCCACCCCATTATTCCTTTGCTGATACGAGAAAGGTAAACATTAAACAAAACAACAGCCTAAGGGGAAACGTTAAGACATCAAGAAAACATGGCTGAAGTCAAAGTCTCTAACTTTTGGCAGAACAATCAAATTGTCCTTCGGAGAATTCTGGGCTCTGACAACAGGCAGCCGGAAAATGCATACATGTCACATTACTGAAAAATTCTACAAGCAAGCAAACAAAATTCTCTCCCCGTGGCTTCCATAAATAAGTGAGGTTATTGCCGTAGCAGGAACACCCCCCCCCCTGCTCTTTCCTTCTTTAAAATGCAGAAAGAGGGATTTCCTTTACTTCTCTCCCCCACATACCTCCACATCTTTAGGCACGACTCCTCCAACTAAACTTACTGTATGTTCCAGGCCCCAGGGAAGTACGTCTCGAGAGCACAAGACGCAGGGCCTTCTCCACCTCCGCCCCTATCTTGTGGGACTCCTTGCCCCCCCACTTGAGGGCCTTGCGTGACGTGTGACCCTTTGCTCAGGCACTCCAGACCTGGCTTTTTAGCAGAGCTTTTAATGTCTAATGCAGTCTATTCAGCCGTGCCCAGTTGGAAGTGGTCAACCCCAGCGGACACCCCTATCCCAATCATGGTTGGGGAACACACTCATTTTGAAATCCGAGACGTTCTGGACTCCAAATACCGCAGAGGGCGGCTCTATTATCTAGTCCAATGGTCCTCCAGAGACCTGCAGCCCGAATGGGTGCTAGAGGACCACGTCAAGGCCCCCAGACTGGTCAAGAATTTTCATGCGGCCTTTCCTGCCAAACCGGGACACTGATCTCTCTTTCCCCCACCTCTCTCTCTTTCTCCCCCCCCCCCTGCAGGTCGCCAGCTCGAGGGAGGGCGTTATGTCAGCGCCGCCTGAGCCCTTTGCTTCCCTAACGACTCAGGCAGCGTCGCCATCTTGAATTCGCCGTGAGGCGGGAAGACAAACCAATGAGAAGTGGCAACGGGGAGAAGGGGGCGAGGCCGGGAAGTTTCAAGTGTTCAAGCAGGCGGGAAAAGACCAGTTTGGTCTTTACCCACCTTGGGTTAAGAACGAATAAATATCATCTCCTTTCAGAAATGCCTGGAGTGAGTGTGTGTTTATTCGCAGGCCTACCAAGGCCTACACATATTCATTCCTAACAGAAAAGGTTTTCTGTTGAAGGGACAGAAGATCCATCTAGGCCAGAATTGTATTTCCATGGCATTGACTAAAATATGTTTCTAGGAAGACTACTACTGCTCCTTACTACTTTTTTGGGTTGACACCAAAATAGATGCTTCAATGAATGAAAACATCTCAAGAGCAACCCAGTCTAGAATTTTATTTTGTTGCGGTTTTTTTGTTAGTTAGTTAGTTTTTTTCCTTGTGCCGGATACGTTTCATTAGCTGCTTGCTTGGAAAAGTCCTGTCCCCCCATTCTTCCCTTTTCTTCTTTGACAGATCGTACCATCTTGGGGCTTTCAAGCCCTGGAGAAAACCATATTGTGTAGTACCACCATTTGATGTGATTATCAAGGATGGGTTGCTTCTTCAGATGTGGGACCTATGAATGCTATCGCACTGAGGTTCAGTTGCGGTTGTGTCTTTTTTTTGTAAACAGTGGGAAAATACAGAATACTCTGTCCTCTTGTAAGAGGGGTTTCTTGAAGGCCAGGGAAGGGTAATGTGAGTTGGTCAAGCCTTTGACCAGTGGCTGCTGGCAAGGGACCTCCTTGCTCATTCAGTACTGCTATTGCCATTCCTTGGGGTAAATATTAATTCACCCCTTTGAGGAGCATCCCAGAAGCTCTTCACCATGTGTATTGGCAAAACCTTCCTTGAACCCCACTAATACTCTGCTCATACTCTTCTCAGCTGGGATTTTACAGCCGAGAAACCCACCAAAGAGGAGCCGGGAGGCTCAGGTGCACTACTTACAATTCCCCTGGATGATATTGACAGGTGGGCAGCCAAGGAGGCTGACCCAGAGTGAGTACCGTGCCTGGAGGCTGGGGAGGGCAGGGAGCCCATGGTTGGATCCGGACCCTCAGTTACGGCGGCGGATCCACGTGAGGCGTGCTGCCCCTCTGCTGCGCCCAACCCTGATCGGAGCCCCGATGCAGTGACTGGATGCCCATGGCCGGTGGGGACAAGCGCCGACCACCCCAGCCGCCTTGTACCGACAGAGTGCCCCTGGAAAGAGCAGGGACCGCTGGACGTTATGGAGATCCTGGCTTGTGCCCAGAGGCCCGTCCCCAACATCGCGGCTTCCTGGTGGCAGTGAGTCAGGAACTCGAGGGGCCGAGCAAAATGGCAGATGACGCTGAGGGGAGGCAGTCTTCCTCCTCCTCCTTGGACCTAGACTGGAAAGGATAAGTGCGCAGGCGCCGGAAGAGAAGCCCGAAGAGGAAATGGAAGACACACCTCCGTCGGTGGAGAGTCCGGAGCCAACAAATACTCAAGTGACTGATGTTCCCATTAACTCTGGGGTGAGCATCGGAAACAAGGACTAGTCCTGGTGGTGTACTGGAGAGGAACGATTATAAGAAATACAAGTCCAGGACCTTCTGGGGGTTGGATACTAAAAAAAATACTAAAAGAAAACCCATGGAAGGTTGTATTTGTGGCTGTGGGGGCTTATAAAAACCATTACACTGTGAATTGTATTTCCAAGAGCAGTTCATCAGGATACTACTCACAATGCCGGGCATGAAACGTTCCTCATCCGAACGTTTAGGATATAATCCCTAAAAGGTACACTTATTTTGAAGCATTTTTTCATGGGTCTATTGCAAAACATAATTCTTAAGAAACACTGGCACTGTTATTCTAATGTCACAAGTCTATCGTTATCCTGTTGTGGTTTAAATCTACTGTAAATGTCATTATGCAAATAGTTAGCTTTTTACGGAGGTTGTGCAAGGTCATCCTGTATGCAAGGTTGTGCAAGCCCCATCATACACTATCCAATGATCTTAGGGAGTGTGCTCCACAGAAGACGCAGTAAGTCCTATTTTTATGGCAAGTGTGAAGTCGAAGCAATGGTTGTGTAATAGCAGAGAGATGCGGTTCTGGCGTGTGGGGGGGGAGGTATCTGCCTCTAAACTGGGTGTTTAAAGAACCCCCAATCTTCTCACTGTTTTTATGTATATATCAAAAAATAGCATTCTCTAATAAAGATATATATATATATATGTATATATATATATATATATATATATATGACCCAGTTTAGAGGCAAATCCTTCCCCCGCGCCAGAAGCGGTTCTGGCGTGGGGGGGGCATCTGCCTCTAAACTCGGTGTTTAAACACCCAGTTTGCAGGTGGGTGCCTTCCCCCCCGCTTCAGAATTCATGGGATTTATAGTTTGGTAGAGAAACATTTTTTGGTAGAGAAGGCTAAAGACCTTGCAAAGCTACAACTCCCATGTTTCTATAGCATTGAGTCATGACAGTTAAAGTGGTGTCAAATTGCATTCATTTTGCAGAGTAGATGTATCCTTTCTCTCCTCATGGGCTAGGCCAGGGGTGCTCACACTTTTTCAGCATGCGAGCTACTTATAAGACAACTGAGTCACAATGATCTACCTACCCATATTTTGATAGAAGAAATAAGGGACATTTACGTGATTTTTCGCAAAAATAAGGGACACTTCATAAAATGCATCCAGACAAGAGTTCCTTCTCCCACCCCGACATCATTCCACAGATATAAAGAGGCGGAATGAAAGCGGACAGATCTTGAAACTGCAAGGCCATTCAATGCAAATCAAGGTGGCCAGTTGAAACATTCAAACATATCTCAAGCAGACAAGAGTTCCTTCTCCCACCCTGACACCATTCCACAGATATAAACAGGCAGAATGAAAGCACACAGACCTTTAAGCTGCTGTGCAGATGAACTCTGATCTGCTACGGTCATCCACGCTCTGGTCACATCCCGAATAGATTACTGCAACGCACTCTACGTGGGGCTGCCTTTGAAGACAGTTCGGAAATTACAACTAGTCCAACGGGCAGCAGCCAGATTACTAACCGGAGCGACATACAGGGAGCATACCACCCCCCTGTTGTGTCAGCTCCATTGGCTGCCTGTCCAATTCCGAGCTCAATTCAAAGTGCTGGTTTTGACCTTTAAAGCTCTATATGGTTCTGGCCCAGCTTACTTGTCCGAACGCATCAGCCGCTATGTCCCACCTCGTAATCTAACATCAACCGGGGAGGCCCTGCTCTCGCTCCCGCCTACTTCTCAAATGTGGTTGGTGGGGACGGGAGAGAGGGCCTTCTCGGTGGTGGCTCCCCGTCTGTGGAACGCACTTCCAAGCGACATACAATCAACCCCATCCCTCCTGGCATTCAAGAAAAACGTGAAATCCTGGCGTTTGCACATTAGCACAAGGCAGCACTTTGGATCGGATTGTAATGACAAGTTGGTGGATATGGCTCAATGCTCTTATTATGGACAGAACATTGTTTTTAACTTATGTGAATGTATATGATGTATTAATGTTAACTGTATTTTAATGTATTTAATTCTGAATGTTTTTGGTTTTATATTGTATTTATATTGTGTTTTGGCATCGAATTGTTGCCTTTGTTAGGCCACTCTGAGCCCCCCCCCCCTCGGGGGTTGAGAAGAGCGGGGTAGAAATGTTGGAAATAATAATAATAATAATAACTCCTTGCAGTCAAAGATCTCAGGAAAAGGCTGCCAAAGCCTCCTTGTTGTTGTCCTCCCTCGTGGCTCCAAATACGCATGCGCGGGCTGGGCGCCCGGCCCCTCCTTCCCTCTGCTGCCCTCCTTCTTCTCCCTCCCTCCTCCTCAGGCCACGCTGCAACGTGAGGATGGAGGCGGGGGAGTCACGTCAGGAACCCAGAGGAAGATGCACACTGCGCGCGGGGCAGAAGCGCCCCTCAGAAATCCGGCCCTGGCTGCTGCAATCGACTAGTTCCGCCTTCACGATCGACTGGTCGACCTAATGAGCACCCCTGAACTAAATGGATCCACCAAAGCAATTCTCTTGGTATTATGCAATATTTAGACATTGTAACAGTTGCATCCACTGTTGACACATCCTTTTGCATTATTATTTTTCTTCCATCTAGTGAGTCTCTTCCTCTCCCAGTTTTAGGGTTTAACGTTACAAATGACTTGAAAAGGGCTAGAAAAAGAACTAGGAAAATAAACAAGACATTCACATTCGTATGGGATCCATCTGAACTTTTCTTTAGGATGAGTCACAGGAATTTCGACATAGTCTTGCTCAATCGCACAACCCCACTCCTCCTGCATCCAAATGCAGCCTGCTAAATGCCTGGATAAATTCGTCAAATTTGAGCCACATTCCACTTTAGGTAAAATTCAGTGGTACTGTGCTATTTATTTATTTATTTATTTATTGTTTCAATTTATATCCCGCTCAGGGTGGTTCACAAAATGCACAAGGTAACACAGCACTAAAACAATAAGAACATTAAAAAGCGTAAAAACAATGTTTCTGTCAGCGTACAGATCAAGAACATAAGAAGAGCCATGCTGAATCGGACCTCAGCCCATCTAGTCCAGCATTCTGTATCACACAGTGGCCCACCAGTTGTACACGGGGATCTCGAGCAGAAGGGAGGGCAAAACCCTGACCTGCTCCCGACCCCCCACAACCAGTACCCAGGGAAATCCTGCCTACCTCAACCAACTCCGAGGTGGCACTTGAATGTCCTTTTCAGTAACGACCGATACACTTGGTATCCATGAATCTGTCTAATCCTGCCTTGAAGCTGTCCAGGCTGACAGCTGTCACAACCTCCTCTGGAAGTGAGTTCCATAACCCAATGACCCTCTGGGTGAAGAAATATTTCCTTTGTTTGTCCTAATTTTCCTACCTTGAGCTTCAGGAGTGCCCTCTAGTCCTAGTGTTTTGTGACAAAGAAAATATTTTTTCTTTATTCACCTTTTTCTATCCCATGCATGATTTTATACACTTCGATCAAGTCACCTCTTAGACGCCGTCTTTCAAGGCTGAAAAGACCAAGGCGTTGCAACCTGGTTTCATAAGGGAGCCGCTCCATCCCTTGGATCATTTTTGTTGCCCTTTTCTGTACCTTTTCCAGTTCCGTTATATCCTTCCTGAGGTGCGGAGACCTGAATTGTACACAATACTCCAAATGCCTATAATTTCCTGGATCACCTCTGGATCCTTTCTTGAAGATCGGTGTTACATTTGCCTCCCTCCAGATTGACATGGCTTAAAGATGGAATGCCTGCTGGAAGAGAGCGGCCTTACACGCCTTCCGGAAGGCTGGCAGCTCGTTTATCGCCCGAACTTCCGCCGGCAAGGCGTTCCACAGGCTCAGTGCCATGATGGAAAAGGCTCTCTGCCTGGTTGTTGACAAGTGAAAGGACCTAATGGAAGGGACGTGTAACAGGTTTTGGTGCTCTGACCGAAGGGATCTCTGGAGAGCATATGGGAGTAGACGGTCCCTCAAGTACACCGGCCCCAGACCATATAGGGCCTTAAAGGTCAAGACCAACACTTTGAAGGTGATCCGGTACTCGATTGGCAACCAGTGCAGTTGCTGCAGAGTTGGAGTGATATGGCTCCTGGCCGGTACTCCCGCCAAGAGTCTTGCTGCCGCATTCTGCACCAGTTTGAGTTTCCAGATAACTGCCAAAGGTAGACCCATGTAGAGGGTGTTACAGTAGTCTAGCCTCGAGATGACCATTGCCTGGATCACTGTAGCTAGATCACTTCCAGTAAGGTATGGCACCAGCCGCCTAGCCTGTCGCAGGTGGAAAAGGTGGATCTGCTGACAGTGGGCCTCCATCGTCAGCAGTGGGTCCAATTGGACCCCCAGACTCTTTACTAAGGGCGACGGGCGTAATGCCTCACCATCCAGAGTAGGTAGCCAGAGCTCACCCCCCCCCCCCCCCCCCCCCGGGCAACCCAGCCATAGGATCTCCATTTTCGATGGCTTCACTCTCAACTGGTTGGCACGTAGCCAACCAGTCACCGCTTCAAGCTGGAAATTATCGGGTACCAAGTCCGGCTGGCCATCCATCCTCAGCACCAGCTGGGTGTCATCAGCATACTGATGACACTCCAGCCCAAAACTCTGCACCAGTTTGGCAAGTGGTCGCATATAGATGTTAAATAATAAAGGGGCCATTATGTCATTAGATTCATTCGCCTTTAAAGCAGCTTCCAAATTTTCCTTTTTACACTACTCAACAAGTCTTGAATTTTGTACTATATTGCTTTCTTGACTTGTACATTTGTCATTTAAGTCACATTGAAATTTGTCAAATCTGTGCTTCCGAAGTGATAACTGATACGTTGATACATCTGCACCTAAAACTTAAGAATAAAAGCTTACCCAACCCTTTTCCATTTTAATTTTTTAATGCTCAGAAGCCTCCCAAAGTCTGTTTCATATTCATGGCAAGGAGACGAAAAGGCTCCCATTCCTCTTTAACTTAATGGCCTCCCATCATTAGAAGAAGAAGAGCAGGGAGAAAGCAGGGTTCTTTGGGAAAGAAAGCACAGAACTCGGGGAAACGTAGTTTGGGAAGGTGAAGAGCCCTCTGGCAGAGAATCCATTGCAGTCTGGGTGTGATTCTGGACTCATCGCTGAGCCTGGAACCCCAGATTTCGGCGGTGACCAGGGGAGCATTCGCACAGTTAAAACTTGTGTGCCAGCTGCACCCGTACCTTGGGAAGTCTGACTTGGCCATGGTAGTCCACGCTCTGGTTACATCCCATATAGACTACTGCAACGCTCTCTACCTGGGGCTGCCTTTGAAGACTGTTCAGAAGCCTTATCTGATCCAATGGACAGCAGCCAGGTTGACAAAAGGACCGGGACTCAGGGAGCATACAACACCTCTGTTGCACCAGCTCCACTGGCTACCAGTTTGCTACCGGGCACAATTCAAAGTGCTGGCTTTAGCCTTTAAAGCCCTAAACGGTTCTGGCCCAACTTATATGTCCAAATACATCTCTCCCTATGAACCATCGAGATGTTTAAGATCATCCGGAGAGGCCCTGCAGGTGCGATTGGTGGGGACAAGAGACAGGGCCTTTTCAGTGGTGGCCCCTCGGCTTTGGAACGCCCTTCCCAGTGACATCAGATCAGCCCCCTCCCTCCTGACATTTCGCAAGAAGGTCAAGACCTGGCTGTTTGACCAGGCATTTGCAGATGTAGTATGATTACTAAACTGAGACCCAAGGAACACCGACGACGAAATTGGAAACCAGCTTAATAACGAGTCGCAGAGATTCGTGTTAATTTTAATTGCTTAATTGTGTATTGCATGATTGTGTTAGTAACTGTTGATGTATTTATCTTGGGCAGTCCTTGCCACGTGTACACTGTCCCGAGTCGCCTTTGGGCTGAGAGGGGCGGTATAGAAGTAGAGTAAATAAATAAATAAAGGCCCTGCCCTTTTGGGTTCAGGATCGGGGAGAGATCTGTCCCTCCCGAGCATCAGGCAGTCAAAGTTCCAATTATTATTATTTTTATTATTATTATTATTTTATTATTTATTTCGATTTGATAAACTGCCCTTCCCGAGGCTCAGGGCGGTTTACAGCATATAAAAACAGTACATAAGACGGCATATAAAAACAGCATATAAAACAGCATATAAAACAGCATATAAAACAGCGTATAAAACAACACTATATAAAACACATAGGATTAAAACACATGAGATTACATCTTAAAACAATCACACAGGATCATAGCCAGACATGGCTGGTTCGTACAGAAAATTAACGATACAGCAGAGTGGCCATGTTGATCATGCACCATCGGGCGTCACACATCATACGCCTGCCTAAATAGCCAGGTCTTGTAGGACCTGCGGAAAGCCAGCAGGTCCCGCAAGGCCCGTGTCTCCGGCGGCAGCGGGTTCCATAAAACCGGTGCGGCCACTGAAAACGCCTCTGCCGCGTGGTAGAGAGTCTGCAGCACTTCAACCCCGGAACATCAAGTAAGTTGAGCCCCTCTGAACGCAGTGATCTTCTGGGCGCATATGGGGTAAGCCGCTCCCTCAAGTACACTGGCCCCAAACCATATAAGGCCTTGAAAGTCAGAACTAACACCTTGAAGGAGACCCGGAATTCAATGGGCAACCAGTGCAGTTCGCGCAGGAGTGGTGTTATATGGGCCATTCTTGGGGCTCCTAGCAGCAAGCGAGCTGCCGTGTTCTGCACCAGTTTGAGTATCCGGAACGCCGACAAAGGTAGGCCAATGTACAGCGCGTTACAGTAATCGAGCCTCGAGATGACTGTGGCTTGGCTCACCGTGGCCAGGTCGCGACGGGTGAGATAGGGAGCCAGACGTTTAGCTTGCCACAGGTGGTAAAAGGCTGTCTTGCAGGCGCAAGCAATTTGTGCCTCCATAGACAGCTGGGGGACCAGCCGGACCCCTAGGCTCTTCACTAAGGACTGCGGGCATAGCGTCACGCTGTCAAACATCGGCAGCTGGACTCCCTGGGCGGCCCAGTCACAAGATCTCCATCTTCGCCGGGTTCACCTTCGTCTTACTGGCTCGCAGCCATCCAGTAACGGCTTCTAGGCAGAGTTGGAAATTATTGGGTACAGATTCCGCCCCAGCGTCCATCCTCAGAACGAGCTGGGTGTCATCAGCATATTGATGGCACTCCAGCCTGAGACTCCGTACCAGTTGGGCGAGTGGTCGCATGTAGATGTTAAATAACAGCGGGGAGAGGATGGCCCCCTGAGGGACCCCGCAGTGTAAGGCGGAGCCCTCGGAGACCACCCCTCCCCACTTCACTCGCTGCAGGCAATTTTGGAGGAAGGAGGACAGCCAGTTGAGAGCTGTCCCCTCACCCCCGCCACCGCCAGGCGGTGAGTCAAAAGTTGGTAATCGAAAGTATCAAACGCTGCAGTGAGGTCCAATAACACGAGCAGCACCGATCCGCCTCGGTCCAAGTGGCAACGGAGTAGGTCTGTGATGGAGACCAGGACAGTCTCTGTCCCATGCCCGGAACGGAAGCCGGACTGGAAGGGTTCTAGCCAGGTTGCATCATCCAAGAAAGCCTGCAGCTGCTCCATTGCTGCCCTCTCAATTACCTTGCCCAGGTACGGCAAGTTGGACACCGGGCGGTAATTGGAGGGAGCTGCGGGGTCTAACCCTGGCTTCTTCAGCAATAGAGTTACCACTGCCTCTTTTAACTCCTCTGGAAAGGCTCCTTGCTCAAGGGAGCAGTTGACTATATTCAACAGAGGGCCATGTAACCCCTCCACGCAAGCTTGAATCAGCGCGGAGTGGCACGGGTCGAGGGAGCAGGTGGTAGGTCAAAGAGCTGCGACTATCTTGTCAACATCCTCTGCGTCCAGTGGTCAGAACCGGTCGAAGGTGGACCCGGCGGAGGGCCACGGGGTCTCAAGCTCCTGTACTGTATCAACTGTGGCAGGCAGATCCCAGCGGAGCATTGCAATCTTGTCTGCAAAGTGACTCTGAAAAGCCTCGGCAGTAAGGGCCCGATCGTCAATGACTGGTTGAATCTGCAAAGAGGAGGATTGACTGATACTTCTAGTAAGTAAGTAAGTAAGTAAGTAAGTAAGTAAGTAAGTAAGTAAGATAATAATTTTATTTAAATTACTGTTGGGTTGGAAAGGAATCCCTACATGGATGGCCCTTAGAGGTCCCTTCCAACTCAATAGGGGAAGCGTATTAATTAGAGGCTGGATGGCCATCTGTCAGGAGAGTTTTGGTGGTGCCCTTCTACCCTTCTGCTTGCAAGAAGGAGGTTGGACTAGATGGCCCTTGGCAGTCCTCTTCAACTAGGAGTATATGTAGAATTGGTTAATATTGGCTTCTATTGGTTAATATGAGAGAACACTGTGGACTGAAACAATGTTGGATCAGGACCAAACTTGTCATGAATACTCAATATGCCCAAATGTGAACACAGATGGAGATTGGGGAAAATAGACCTTGACATTTGGGAGTTACAGTTCCTGGGATTTATAGTTAACACACAATCAAAGAGCATCCTGAACTCTTGCAACAATGGAATTGAACCAAACTTGGCATATTGAACACTCATTACCAACAGAAAGTACTGAAAAGGTTTGCTTGGGAATTGACCTTGAGTTTGGAAGTTGTAGTTCACCTACACCCAGAGAGCACTGTGGACTCAAACAATGTTATGTGATGTTGTTGTTTGTTTTCTATCCAGAATCACAATGTTGGAAGGAGGCTCAGCACTTGAAGGTCCCTCAAACAGGCATGGGAGAACTTTGGCCCTCTGGGTGTTTTGGACTTGAACTCCCACCATTCCTAACATCCGGAGGCCCTTTCCTGCTTAAGTGGCTGAGGGGGGGGGAGGAAAAGAGCCTGAGGCTGCTAGGAATGGTGGGAGTTGGAGTCCAAAACACCTGGAAGGTCCAAGTTTGCCCATGCCAGCTTTCTACAGAGACCTCTTCCTCCCACGGCACACCTGATGATTGCTCACGTAGCCAACCAGTCACCGCTTCAAGCTGGAAATTATCGGGTACCAAGTCCGGCTGGCCATCCATCCTCAGCACCAACTGGGTGTTATCAGCATACTGATGACACTCCAGCCCAAAACTCTGCACCAGTTTGGCAAGTGGTCGCATATAGAAGTTCCCCGGCACACTTTCAAAAGGCTTTTGACCAAGTCCCTCACCAAAGGCTCCTAAATAAGCTCTTCAGCCATGGAATCAGGGGACAGGTCTTGTCCTGGATCGGAACCTGGCTAAACTGTAGGAAACAAGGGTGGTAATAAACGGACACTTCTCTGGGTGGAAAGAGGTGAGAAGTGGCGTACCCTAAGGTTCAGTTTTGGGTCCGTTACTTTTAATTTATTCATTAATGACCTGGATGTAGGAGTGAATTCTGAGGTAGCAAAGTTTGCAGACGACACTAAATTGTTCAGGGTAGTTAAAAATGAAACTGATTGCAAAGAGCTCCAGAAAGATCTCGAAATTGAGTGAATGGGCAACAAAGTGGCAAATGCATTTTAACCTAAACAAGTGTAAAGTCATGCATATCGGGCAAAGGACCCCAACGACACCTACCAATGGATGGGGTCAAAGCTTTCCGAGACAAACCAGGAAAGGGATCTTGGGGTTTTGGTGGACAGCTCAATGAAGATGTCAACCCAGTGCGCAGCAGCAGTGAAAAAAGCAAATTCTATGCTAGGCATGATCAGGACGGGACTCGATAATAGGGCGTCAACTGGTGTATTGCCTCTCTACCAATCTCTGGGGAGGCCACATCTGAGTACTGTGTACAATTCTGGTCTCCGCACCTCAAGAAGGACATAACGAACTGGAAAAGGTACAGAAAAGGGCAACAAGAATGATCCAAGGGATGGAGCGGCTCCTTATGAAACCAGGTTGCAACGCCTTGGTCTTTTCAGCCTTGAAAGACGGCGTCTAAGAGGTGACTTGATCGAAGTGTATAAAATCATGTGGGATAGAAAAGGTGAATAAAGAAAAATATTTTCTCTGTCACCCAACACTAGGACTAGAGGGCACTCCCTGAAGCTCCAAGGTAGGAAAGTTAGGACTAATAAAGGGAAATATTTCTTCACCCAGAGGGTCATTGGGTCATGGAACTCACTTCCAGAGGAGGTTGTGACAGCGGTCAGCCTGGACAGCTTCAAGGCAGGATTAGACAGATTCATGGATACCAAGTGTATCGGTAGTCACTGAAAAGGACATTCAAGTGCCACCTCGGAGTTGGTTGAGGTAGGCAGGATTTCCCTGGGTACTGGTTGTGGGGGGTCGGGAGCAGGTCAGGGTTTTGCCCTCCCTTCTGCTAGAGATCCCCGTGTACAACTGGTGGGCCACTGTGTGACACAGAATGCTGGACTAGATGGGCTGAGGCCCGATTCAGCATGGCTCTTCTTATGTTCTTATGTTCTTACTGGTTGGAAAACACTGCTCTGGGTGATTTGTACTTCACCTCCCAGAATTCCTGGCAGTTAGCCAAGCTGGCATGGTCTTTTGGAAGCTGAAGTCTCTGGGCCCTTCCACACAACCACATAACCTAGAATATGAAGGCTAAAAATCCCACAATATCTGCTTTGAACTTGGTTATCTAAGTCAACACTGCCATATATTCCTGTTCAAAGCCGAAAATGTGGGATTTTATTCAGCTGTGTGAAAGGGGCCTCAGTATAGCTAGGAGATTTTCCAGCAAAATGCTCAAACCAGATATCAGCCTACAACCGGATATCGGCCGGCCTACTGAGGCATGGATCATCTAGAGATATTTATGCATTTCTTCACGAGAAGAATATTTTCACAAGAAGAATATCTTATCAAAGCATGCATCTTTAAATCAGGGGCCTGAAGAATATTGCTTCTGAATGCTCTCTGAACATACTTCGAAGGGGCATTTAATCTGCTCTGACATCTCTGTCTAGCTGCAAGGAAAATACATTCTTCCTGCTTTCATTTCAATTTCAGAAGAGTGCTGACATCTGAGGTGACGTTCTTCATTTATTTTATTTCACTTTCCCCCATATGTATTTTCTTAGTAACTCATCTATTACAATTGTAAATAAACATCAAAGAAGCATGCACGCGCGCGCGCGCATGCGCGCGCACACACACACACACATATATACTAGCTGTACCCGGCATGCGTTGCTGTGCCCTATTTAGGAGATGCGAGAAAGTCTGAGTATGTAAGGGTTGGAATTGATGTTACTTATGGGATGTTGAAGTCCTGTGGAGTTGTCGTTGTGTGGTGTTCCTGGCGTTCTGCAGAGCTTGTGGATATACAATGTTTTTTGTCTTTCCGTCTGCTGTGTTGATGTAGAGGTTCTGTGGTTTCCTAACTCTGGAGCATGCTACGTAGAGTTGTCCGTGGAAGAAGCATTCTGTGTCAAGGTCTATGCCACTGATTTGTAGTGTTTGTCCTTGAGCCTTGTTTGTGGTGATGGCAAAAGCTAGTGTAGTGCAGTGTCTTTCTGTTCTGGCGTTTGTTCTGCCCTTTTTGTGTGATGTATGTAGCGTTGCGAGTGTGTCGTCCTATGCTGTTCTTTTAGGAGGCATGGCTTGTCTTTTGGGTCAGCTTATGCCTGTGTGGAAGGAAGGAATGGCATACAAATGGGTTGAGCAGTATGTTGTGTTATGTGCGTATTGTGTTGTGTGTAGGTATTACTTTTGTGTTATTCTGGGGGTATGTGTTTGTCAGTGGTGCCTGTGTCCCTGGTGCCCTATTTGTCTCCCTCCTAGATCTTGGCCAACTGACTAAACTGAATTCACTCAGCATTCTAATCTAGCCTTGGCTGGCTTTGGCCACCGTTACTATGGTCACTGATGTTGGCCAATGGGTTTTGCTGGCGGCCGCAGAGGATGCTGAGAAATGTAGGTTTTTTTGTATCATTGTTTTGGGGGCCTTCTAGGTTTTGTGGGGGAAAGTTTCTTTGTTAAAAACCTTCCTTGCCTGAGGCCTATTTTTGTTGCCAAATTTGGTGTTTATGCCTTGATGGTTTCTCTGCCAAGGACAGTCGATCCATGATGGGACCACCATTATATATATATATATATATATATATATATATATATATATATATATATATATATGATATTACGGGTTGTAAGATTCCCCGGGCACATCTATACTGAACAAGCTAGAGTGGCGTAAATCCGTCCTGGAACAGCCTTGGATAAAACAGTCTTCCACAGTTGCCCACTTTTGATTTAGAGTAGCAAAGTGTTCCAGTACCATTACCATTACGTACATTGGTGATGCTGGGATGCAGCTTCTTCCCATTATCATTTGATTTTGTTTTGTTTGAACCAGCAATTTTTTCTTAGGGTCAAGATAGAAGCACTCCCTCCCTTTTCCCCCTTTCAAACTCACATTATTATTATTATTAATATTATTATTATTTCACGCATTTCTATCTCGTCCTTCTCACCCCCAAAGAGGGACTCAGGATGGCTTACATCATCATCATCACTTTATTATTTGTTAATGGCGACCCATCCAGGATGCTCTGGGCGATTTACATAAAAACAGAATATAGGATAAATGTTAGACTACAAATATTAAAATCAGATCACTAATTGAACGCTTCAGTAAAAAACCAAGTCTTGAGTGCTTGGGCAAAAGGTCGTAAGTCGCGCATGGCTCTCAAGTAGGGAGTCGAAATTAATGCAAGAAACAATGGGGTAGTTGCTGTAGATCCAACCAAAATAAATACTACGGTGCACCTAAACTGCTGTGGTGTCCCAGCCTAGTTTGGTGTCCCAGCCTAGTGGTCAGAGACAGGCACCGGGGGTCCCAGCTTCCCCGGATCAGAATGGGGATGATGGGTGGCCAGATGGATATGGGTGTGCAGATGAAGAATTAGCATGGGACGATGGATGGTTACATGGATATGGGCCTGAAGATGAGGATAGCGATGAGTTCATGGAGGTCAGTTCTGAGGTCGATAGTGAGAGGCCGAGTGACCTTGATTCTCACGAGAGCTTCTCTACTCCCTTGCCAGATGAGCAGGCCGGGGAATGGGAGGATTCGGTTCCTCAGGATGATAATGCTGCACCTGGGGCCGCGAATGAGATGGAATTTGACAGGAGGGCCAGCATCCGAGCTTCTAGGAGAGATTGGGGCCTGAGAAAGGGGGTGTGGTGGGCACATAGGAAATAGTTTCTTTTATTAGATTGTGCCCGGGTGATTCCAGTCAGACCTGAAGCTACATTTAGTTTGGAAAGGACTATCGTTCATGTCTCCAAGTTCACGGAACCGCTGGAGCCGTTGGTCTCAAGTTTCACGTTGACCGCGAGAAGCGGTTTGTCTTGTCTACGGACTCTCACTTTGCTCAAGTACTTTTGCGTTCATTGGGATTTAAGCCAATTGGGCTTACTGCTAAAGAACTTTATTGGACTATTTTGGGATTTGCTTTGATTGCTTTATTTTTACATCTTTGGACTATCTTTTATTCTAAATAAAATTACATTTATTGCATCCGCCTGGTGTGTGTGATCTAGGGGGGACTACCAGCGTTCTGAGGTGCAACAACTGCTGAATTAATGCAGTTTGACAACACTTCAAATGCCATACTAGATCACGGGTGGCTCTGATGTACGGAGGGAGAGCGTTCCAGAGTGATGTAGCGATCACCGAAAAAGCTCTACGCCGGGTTGATGTCAGATGGCCAACCTTAGGGCCTGTAATAGATTCTGGTGGTCTGATCAAGGCGATCTCAAGGGTCGACACGGAGAGAGGCGTTCCGGTAGGTACACTGGCCCTTGACCATGCGAGGCCTTAAAGGTTAGAACCAGCACCTTGTGAGTAATACAGAACTCGACCGGAAGCCAGTGCAGTCGGTATAGAACAGGTGTTATATGGTTCCTCACGGGGGTTCCTGTGACGAGTCTGGCCGCCGCATTCTGTACTAGTCGAAGTCTCCGGGTCACCGACAAGGGAAGGCCAGCATAAAGGGCACTACAATAGTCAAGTCTTGAGGTTACTGTGGCATGAACCACTGTGGCCAGGTCATCTCCGGACAGGTAGGGTGCCAGCCGCCTAGTCTGCCGAAGATGGAAAAAGGCAGACTTACTGACAGCGGACACCTGGGCCTCCATTGTCAATTGTTTGGTGAGGCAGCAGCATTATTTGGCAAAGAAGCTAAAGACCTTGTAAAACTATATCCCCTGTAGCATTGAGGCAGGGCAGTTAAAGTAGTGTCAAGTTGCATTCATTCTATAGTATAGATCAGGCCTGCCCAGGAAGTCAATCCCGGGACTGAAGGAGGTCGATCCCAGCCAGATGGGGGGCTTCTCAGAGGGGGAGCACCAAGCCCCGCCCCCTCCCCCAGCTTCGGCATTCCCAGGAGCTTCTTGAGGCTTGAGGATGGCAATGCCAAGCCAGTGGTGGCATATCTAGCACAAGGCTGGCTTGGCAATGCCATCCTCAAGCCTGAGAAGCTGCTGGGAGCTCCAAAGCCAGACGATGGAGGGCCGTAGGCTTAATGGCGCAAAGATAGCCTGGCTTCCAAAGCCCTCCTGGCTGCCGCTCTTCCCAGCAGCTTCTCATATCAGGCCTGAGGATGGCAAATCCAGCCAAGCCAGTGGTGGCATAGCTAGCCCAAGGCTGGCTTGGCATTGCCATCCTCAAGCCTGGAGATGCTGCAGTGGTGGAGCTCCAAAGCCAGAGGGAGGGCGAGGGCTTGGTGGGCCTGAAGCCTGGCCGCCCCTGGCTTGTGCTCCAGGCTTACCAGCAGCTTCTCCAGGCTTCAGGATAGCAGTGCCAAGCCATTGATGGCATAGCTAGCACATGGCTGGCTTGGCATTGCCATCCTCAAGCCTGGAGAAGTTGCTGGTAGAGCGGAAGCCAGAGGGGGTGGAGCCAGGCCGTGCCAAGCCCCGCCCCCTCCCCTCTCCAGCCTTGAGGAGGTAGGTAGATCTTTCTGACTTGGTTTTATTATAAGTAGCTTGCATGCTGAAAAAGTGTGGGCACCCCTGGTATAGATGCACCCTGACTTACATATAAATGTACCTGTTCTGACTTACATACATTTCAACTTAAGAACCAATTTACAGAACCTATCTTGCCTCCCTGTATCTGATTTTTTTTAAGAGTGCTCTTTGGAAAAGAAGATACTGCAAGCTGAGATTAATCTGATGACCACAGTTGGTGTAAACTAAGCCTTTCTACTCATCCATCCCTAAACATCGGATGGACTTCAGGGGGACTGTTAAATCCTCTGCCGTGGGCTTCCTAATCATGTTCATGCTATTCGATTCATTTTAATAATGGGATTTATGCGCATAAATCAAAATATTTCATTGCTCTCCAAATCCTTGGATTCATTAATAAGGAGAAAGTCTGGTTCCTATTTGTGCCCTTTACCATTTGAAATTAGATGCCAGAGGAAGAAATCTGTTTCCCAGATTTCCAAGACGCGAGAGTGACTGACTACGCACAAGAGTCACCCAGGTTATATGCCTCCAGTCCGGCGGACAGAGCAAGCGTGGCTTCCCTCTTCGCTGTGATGGAACAACCCTTGAGTGTTGGCTCTCAGAATGAAAGGAAATTGTACACAGATGTGAGGCCGGTGTTTACAGTCATTCCACGTTTGTCGAGTACAGGATTAAAATTTCAGGAGCCGTCAAACACTTAAGTAACCTGAACCACATGGCATGTGTCTCCTCTCACTATCTGGAGGTTTCGTGACCTGGGTAGTAGAGGAGGTTTTCTGATGCAGTGTTCCGAGATCGCACGTTGATTCAGTGCGATCCGACTGGCCCCAAAATTAGGTCATCGCTGAAAAAATAATGTGCTCTGCATGTGACACTGCATCACGGACACATTGAAATAACGCATCATTGGAGTCACAAAGTGAGGGTTGATACCACGTTCTGTAGAAACCCTGAATGTGGAGGTGGAATTGGTGATGCAGCCCAAATGCAGGGGATTTGAGAGGACGGAGCAACTCGTAAAACGGGTTTCCACCTGGATGTTGGATGGATCCTGCATGACATTACCGTATTTTTCGCTCCATAAGACGCAGTTTTGGATGAAAAGTAGGATGAAAAATCAGCCGCGTCTTATGGAGCGAAGATGCAGGCAGGGAGGGGGGGGAGGCGCTGGAGCAGGGGGGGCGATATACTCACCAAAAGTGTCACGTATGGGGGGCATCTCCTTTCAACCCGTGAGAAGAAGGAGCAACCAGGCCGCCGTCGACACCGACCTCGCTCCCTTCTTTTCCTCAGGATCAGGATCAGGCTCCGCCCCTTTCCGCGCCGACGTCGTCGTTGTCTTGTGCGCGTGCGCAGGATCGTCTTCCTTTCCTGGCCGGAAACTGTGGCGCGGCTGGATTGAAAACCGGGCCTGGATGAGCAAGGGAGGAAGGGAGGGAGGAGGGGGCAGTGCGGCCTCATTCAGAGCTCTGCCCTCTCCTCCCTCCCTTCCTCCCTTGCTCGTCCAGGCCCGGTTTTCAATCCAGCCGCGCCGCAGTTTCCGGCCAGGAAAGGAAGACGCATCCTGCGCAGGGAGACGGCGGGAACCCACCTCAGAATTTGGGAAGAGCAGGAAGGCGCCACTCGGGAAGGAGGCGGGGGCGGAGAAGGCCCGCGGCGAGAAGTGGCTTTGTTCCGCGGGGGATGCCCGGCTCCCACAGGCGCTCCCGAGCCACGGCTGGTTCTCCCTCAGGGCGGCGAACAATGGCAGAGCAATAGTCCCTCGCGCCTATGGCCGACTCCGGGTCCCGCCGCCGTCCGCGATGCTTTCGCTCTGAAGGAGGAGGGCGCCGCCTTCTTCTTCTCTCCTTCGGCCTCGAAGGGCAAGTCTCTGCGGGGCCCTGATGCCCACAAACCTGGTAAGACAGGTTCCTGCCTCGGGAAGGCGTCGGGCTGGCGTAGGACGCCTCTAGCCAAGGCCAGGCCCGCCCTCCCTCCCTCCCTCCCTCCCTCCCTTCCTTCCTTCCTTCCTTCCTTCCACACAGCCACATAACCCAGAACATCCCACAGTGCCTGCTCTGAAAGGGAATTCTGTTATTGTAATAAATATTTTAGCCCACTTTTTGGCTCAAAATATTTTTTTTCTATTTTCCTCCTCTAAAATCTAGGTGCGTCTTATCAGCAGGTGCGTCTTATAGAGCGAAAAATACGGTATGTTACATTGAGTATCTTAAGACCTTTTGGCACTGGTTAAATGACATTTTAAAATAAAACATTACTTTAAAAATGAAAGTGGTACAAATCCATTTGTGCCAGCCCTGAAGTAGCATAACCAAGGGGGGGAGTGTCACAAAGAAAATAGAGAGTCTATACTATAATCTCCACTATTAATCTAATATATCTATCTATGTATATAACAAAAGTCAGTGTTTGCGGCGGTGCGGTGGGAGGAATATGTGGCAGCGTTTCGATTGGCTGACACTGTGGGATTATTTGCATAAATGGCTCTGACTGGCCAGCCTCCCAACATTCCAACACAGCACAGAGAGGAAAGGGAAGGGCCTGAGGCAGGCATCAATGGCTGGAGTTGAAGTTAGCCAGTTGACAGTTTTTTCTGTTGGAAATGGAATGTTCAGGACCTTCACCCAATACACTTCTAAGGTGGCTCAGAGGGAAAGCAAAAGGCCTCAGGCACTCAGCCACTGCGGCCCACAGCAATGACGGATCAGGACCAAACAAGGGACCAATGGCCCACTTCACAACCTGGTGTGGTTTAGGGCAGGATGGGCCACAAACAATGGGATTTGCAGTACCTTCACCTCATTCACTTCCCAAACAACACTGCAGCACCTATAAATCACAGACCAGGTCCAAAATTGACCAAAAAGGCTTCCTTAACTTGATTTTCCTGACTATCTTCCTGACTAGGCCCCCAACAATGACAGAACAAGACCAAACGTGGCACACAGACCCCCCAAGGTGCACCCTACATCCTGGTCCAGTTTGAGGAAGGATGGACCATGGATGATGGGACTTGCAGTACTTTAATTCACTTCCTTAGAGCACTGTGGCACACACCAATGACGAACTATGGCACACAATGCCTTCCTCAAATAACCCGGGCACCGCTGGGTCCCCAAGCTAGTACATATATAAAGTGTAATACAATAAGTCACTATCTGGGTTCTAATAATAAGGTTATTTACTCATGTGGGAGATATCAAGCATGCCTATTTTATATATCATGTTTACTATATGCTTTCTGTGGGTGATTTTCTAAACCACGCCCAGTAAGTTTGTATGCGACCTGCTCTCACTATATAAAGATCATGTTCAATAGTGTGTATGGTTTGTGCTAGTGTTCTTGATATCTCCCACACGAGTAAATCACTTTATTATTAGAACCCAGATAGAGACTTATTGTATTACACTATATATATATATGTATTACATTATAGTACAGATTCTCTATTTTCTTTGTGACCCCCTCTTGGTTCTGCTGTTGTTAGGAGTAGAGTCTTCTGTTGTTGCCAGTCCTGAAGTACACCTGAAAACCTGGGGAACGAAACAGGTTAGACTGTTGGACTTAGACCAGAGACATTTTGAACATAATGGGACTGGCAGAAATGACATACGGGCCCTATCCAAATATATTCCAAATATATGGCGACGGAGACTTCGGAATGGCGAACCCCCTTCCTGTTTTCTCAACTCTCTTTGGAATCGCTTCAAAACTCTAAAACATCCGAATTACTTCCGAATTTCGGATGTATCCGAAGTTCGAAAACAGGCCTACTATTTATTTACATATAATACAAAAGTGATACATGCCACCAAGTTTTACAGTCCTTCAATAGTCGCCAGCATTCTGTACAACCCGCTTCCAACGATGTGGAAGTCATAGGACACCTGTTGCAGTGCCTGTTCTGTTGGTAGTTCGAAAGGAGCCGTCTACTCCCGCAATAATCTGAAGCAAGTGCCACGATGAAGTGCCTTCATCTTAGGAATTAAGTCAAAGTCACAAGGGCTTATGTCTGGGGAATATGATGGATGATACAGCACTTCCTGGCCCCATTGATTGAGTAAATTAGCCACAGCTTGCGCTGCATGTGGCCGAGCACTGTCATGCAAAATGATAGCGGTGTTCTGCAGAAAATGTCACCTTTTTTCTCAAAGCTGGTCTGAGATGGTGTTCCAAAAATGAGCAATAATACTGCGCATTGACGGTCTGATGTGGGGGAACGGTATGCATTAGGATGACACCATCACAGTCGTACATGAGAATCACCATAACTTTCACATTGCTGGGGTTCTGATGAAATTTCGAACTTTGTGGTCAGTTCTTCGAGGCTCAGTTCTTTGCGTCACTCTGCATGCGTGTGACGTAAAAAGGGCGAGTCTTTTTGCTCAGAGGTAAGGTAGGTATGTAACTAACGTGTGGTATTTGCAAATTTTTTTGGTTTTATTGTGCGGTGTTGTGATGAACACAAGCTTCCAGCTAATGCCAATTTATAAGATCTCTGATTCGTTTTTAACTGCCATTAATTATATGAGGATCTGAATTTGAATCTGTGTTTTAAGTGTGGAGAGAATGTGAGGATTCGAACTCAGGGCTGTGACAGGGCAGATTGCACTGCCAATGCCACCACAATATATAAGGATTCCTTTAATTTCTACTTGCTGCCACCATACAATTTACTGTGCTTGGCTACCCACTAGGAAAGTGGTGTTTTCAAGGCTTGTGGGAGAAAGAATCACTAAGAGAGATGTTTTTGTCAAAGAACTATCAAGTTTATTCAAACAATGTTTCAAGCTTGGAGGTTTCAGAAGTCAATAGCTTGGGTGGTTACAATTTCTACTCAAAGGCATGTTTCTTAAGGTTACAATATACTTATTATGGAGATACAGTTTAACACTATGTCACTGCACTCCTAAACCAATAACTCAGCAGTTTACACACACTCTGCTGGTCATTAACAACCAACTGCTTCCTTAGCAGTTAAACACTCAGCTGCACTACTACTCTTTCCCAGAGTACAGTCCGGCTTAGAGTAGAACCAAAGTCTTTTTAAACCCTGCTGAATACACTTTATTTATATTCCGCTCTTCTCATCCCGAAGTGGATTACAGGTACACTTACTTAGCAGACAATTCCTGCTGTTTTCCACAATACACACATATAGACGAACAGAGGCAGACTCTGGCCACCAGGGGGAGCTGATGAACTCCTCATCTCTCAGAGTTCCCAGCGTCTCTTGTTGTTCCTTCTGCATTCCCCAGCGTTCCTGGAGTTCTTTAATGACCTCATAATTCAGTCAAAATTTGCCTCCCCACTTTAATGTGGTACCTTTATCTCCTACTTGACCGATGCGATTGTCTTTTGGGCTGCAAAGGTCGACAGCAGGCTACACTTAAAGGTCGAGCACCCACCTCGACCCAGGCAGGCCTCGAACTCACGACCTACTGGTCAGAGAGATCTTATGCAGCTGACACTTAGCCAGCTGCGCCACATTCCTGCTGGTTAGTCTGGTAGGCAGGTTAGTCTGAAATATTAGTCCGTAAACTCAGGTTTTTCAGTAAGCCTCATGCCCAAATGGATATCTGAATCTGATCTTCAACAACAATCGTACACTGTTAACTACTGGGATTCACTGTTTTACAGAACTGGGAATGCTGGCATAAAATAAAAATTACAGATTCAGCTAGTCTGATGTAATTGGCTTGATTAGCTCCATTTTTGATAGCTGACATCTCAGTCATGGCCTATACTATTTTGCTGAGCTCTGCTATTTGTCCTATGTTAGAAATGCTGTAACTGCAACAATATTTGTTTTTGCAGTCATAGTATCTTCTCTCCTCCACTAACATACTCAGCTTAATAGAACACCTCCTGGTTTGCCAAAGTTGTTGTTGTTATTATTATTATTGCACAATCGTGGCTTACTATGAATAATGTATGAGCCCAGGTTGATTTTGCTCCATTCATGGGATAATAGCAATTTTAGGAGGGGTGTTTTTGTACAATGTCGTCCTCTACTCACTGTAAAACTTTCCTGGGAATCTTTTCATCAACACACTTCAGTTGCTTCGCCAGGGTTTGGATCTCTTGTCAGAATTGTGTAGACAGCTGTGGTAGCTGGAAATCCTTCAAGAACCAATACAGAAACGCCTGGGCAATAAGAATAACACACCAGACCCATTAAAACACATCAGGCAAGATGTCTGTGTGTCAACAATAAATGGCTTCTTTCAATGTTGGAAAAGTCAATGCTGTTTCAGGAGGAATAGAGATTCTCAATGTAGAATGGGCGCAGCCACAAGGTTGTGCAGTCCCTGTGTAGGCTGATAGGCTAACGTCCCACTGACTCAATAATAAACAAGGAGTGTTGACCCTCTAAACTGAAAGGAAAACTGAGTGAGACCAAGATCAACATTTTGCGAAGCCAGGACAGCAAAACTAAAATTGTGAAAATTTCCCAGCTAGCCAAGGGAAACAGATGTTTCATCATGGACGTCAGAATTCTTGCATTCCAGGTAAAATCAAAGGCAGCTCCTGAGCATTTGCTAATGCAACTCTCTGAAAATGTCTTGCATTTTGCAAGGCTGGTTCTGTATCTTCATTCGAGGTCATAGCAGTATGTATGCTCCTCACCGTCTTCCTCTCAGATTTTGGCTGTGGACTCCAATGCTTCTCTTATTTCTTCTTCTTCTTCTGTTTCTCAGAACTAATCCTTATATTTATTGATTTATTTATTTATTATTTCGATTTGTATACCGTCCTTTCCTGCAGGCTCAGGACGGTTTACATCAGGGGTGCTCACACTTTTTCAGCATGGGAGCTACTGATTAAAAAACCAAGTCCCAAAGATCACCTACCCAGAAATGTAAAACGTATAACTATTTTCTTATTTATTTATTTATATTTATTATTCATTTTTATGTACCGCTCCTTCCAGCAGGATCGGGGCAGTTTACATAAAATGAAGTTATAAAACACCAACATTTCAATTTAATAACAATATAAAACAGAGCATAAAAATACATCCAACCACCCCACTTCTCCCACACTGCCATATTACCACACATATTATCAGCCAGAAAGTAAGAAAGAGGCTTTTGAACTGCAAGGCCATTTAATACTCAGCAAGGTAAACAAAGGGACATGCAAAAATACATCCAACCACCCCATTTCTCCCACATTTCCATATTCCCCAACATATATTTCTCAAGGAACAAAGCAAGCAGAGAGGCTTTGGAGCTAAAAGGCCATTTATAAAGATTAAAAATAAACAAAGAGACATGCCACAGAACAATCAAGCACCCACCCCAAAGTAAAAAGACCGACCTTTGAGATGCGGTAAGGAAATTACCCCAAAGCGTCCTTCTTCTCCTCCTCCGTCGTTGCTCCTATTTCCACGCCGCCAGCATGCGTGCCGCCTCCAAGAGCTCACGAGAAGTCCGAGGGGCAGAATTGGCGCTTCTGCGCATGCGCAAGGCCAGCCATGCATCGCGTCATCAGGCCCGCCCCTTTGGTCTCCTACGACTCTGAGTGGCTGGAGAAGGACGGAGGAGGAGGAGGAATCCAAAAGAGGGGTCCATTCTGCCTCTTGGACTCTGGAGCTTTTGGAGGCGGCGCGCGAGCAGGGAGCGGGGAGGAGCAACGATGGAGGACTTTTTTGCAGCGTGCAGGGGTGCGTGAAGAGGACCAACTGCAAAAAATCTGGTCAGGGGCCTCAAGATCACCAGGATGAGGCCCAAAGATCACCCTGGTGATCCTGATCACCATTCTGAGCACTCCTGGTTTACATCATATCGAACTACAACAAGGAACATATCAAGTTACAACATATAGATACATAAAAGCAATACAGTATAAAACCACTTCAACAGTATTCTGCTCTAGCCAAGAGTGGTCAAAGGCTAAATGCCTGTCGGAACAGTGCCATTTTGCAAGCCTTCCGGAAAGCCGGTAGCTCGCTCATTGCTTCAACTTCAGGCGGTAAACTGTTCCACAGGCATGGTGCTGCCACAGAGAAGGCTCTTTGCCCGGTTGACGACAAGTGAATGGTTCGCAAGAAGGGAATCTGCAAGAGATTAAGGTCTTCCGATCGGAGAGATCTCTAGGGAACTGGCCCCAGACCATGCAAGGCCTTAAAGGTCAAGACCAACCTTGAAGATGATCCGGTGCTTGATTGGCAACCAGTGCAATCGCTGCAGGGGTAATATGAGCCCTGATCGGTGCTCCGGCCAGGAGTCTCACGGCTGCATTTTGCACCAGTTTGAGCTTCCAGATGACCGACAAAGGAAGACCGACGTAAAGGGCATTACAGTAGTCCAGCCTCGAGATGACCGTTACCTGGATCACCGTGGCTAGGTCATCTCTGGTGAGATAGGGCGCCAGCCGCCTAGCCTGCCACAGATGGAAAAAAGGAGATCTGCTGACTGTAGAGACCTGGGCCTCCATTGTCAGCAGAGGGTCCAGTGGACGATGGGCACACTGCCTCGCTGTCCAGAGTAGGCAGCGGAGCCCACACCCACTCGGACGGCCCAGCCAAAGGATCTCCGTCTTCGACGGGTTCACTCTCAACCGACTGGCCTGTAGCCAACCAGTCACGGCTTCAAGATATTGCTGGAAACAATCAGGTACAGAGTCCGGCCGACCGTCCATCCTCAGCACCAGCTGGGTGTCATCCACATACTGATGACACTCCAGACCAAAGCTCTGCACCAAATATTCTATCTTCATTATATTCTATGTTATATGTCCTATTTTTAAACAAACAAACAAACATTTCCACGTAAGCGATTTTTTCCAGCATATACAGTATTTTTGCTAATTCTGAGAAAAATGACTATCTGATTTTTTTTTTCAATGATGAGGTTTATGACCTTTGAGTTTGTAGATTTCTGCTAATGTTGACTGAAGTGGCTCCTCTTAGGTCCTCCTTCCTCTTCTCAGAACAGGGTAAGATGTGGGGCAGGGCTAATGAAGGTATCATCTGAACCCAGAGATTAAGGCTCAATTTACACTTGTCAATGGGAATAGAGCGCATCTGGTTTGTCATGTCACTTCCCAGAACTCAGAAGGAACACTATCCTGCTACCTTGGTGACCTTAGGACTGAGAGGAGTGATTTGGCCTGTAGACTAGACGTTTCCAACAATTAAACATTTGTTAACATGCATAAACAGCATTATGGATGCTTTGCGATTTAAAAGAGCTGGTTTAAAAGAGCAACAACGAAAGGTATGAAGCAGCTAACTCTTGTTTATCCATCATGCTCTCTATAGTTCACATTCATTTGCAGTTTCTCAAGTTGTTCCTGACACACAAAAAATTGCTGACCAACTTGCTTTTTATACCATTTCTTATTCTATAGCAGGGGTCGGGAACCTTTTTGACTCAGAGAGCCATGAAAGCAAAATATTTGGAAATTTATTTCAGCGAGAGCCTGTGTGTGTGTGTGTGTATACATACACACACACACACACACAGTATATATATAATTTTAAGACTGAATTCAACTCAATGCGAGTATATATGTACATACTCGGGGAGTGGCGGCATACAAATTTGAATAATAAATAAATCCTATGAGAAAAGGATTCCCCAAAAGGCAGAATGATGGGACACTTCAGACCTGGCTCCACAAAAGGCACTCTCGGGACTCTGGGAAGGAAGAGAAGACGGAAGGAAGGGGAAAGAAAGAAAGACAGAGGAAATAAAGGAGGGAGGGGGAGAGGAAGAAAGAACGAACAATGGAAAAGGAAGAAAAGAAAAGCAGGAGAGAGACAAGGAGGGGAAAAGAAAGAAGGAAATGGGAGAGGGATGAAGAAAGGAAAGCGTGGGGAAAAGAAAGGAAGGGAGTGAGGACAAAGTAAAATAATGAAGGGAAAAGAAGAAAAGAAAGAAGGGGAGAGAGGAAGGGAAAAGAAAGGAAGGAGAAGGAAAGGAAGACTTGGGGGGAAGAATAGAAGAAGAAGGAAGGAAGGAAGGAAGGAAGGAAGGGGGAGGGAGAATGGAGGAAAGAAGGAAGGGGAGAGAGGGATGGAAAAGAAAGGAGAGAAGGAAAGAGTGATGGGGAGAAAGAAAGGAAGGCAGAGGGAGGAAGGAAGGAAGGAAGGAAGGAAGAGGGAAAATGGAGGAAAAAAGGAAGGGGAGATAGGGAGGGAAAAGGAAGGAAGGAAGGAAAGAATTGAAGAGGAAGGAAGGAACAAAGAGGGAGGGAGAAAAGAAGGTAGGGAGGAAAAAGAATGAAAGAAAAAGAGAGGGAAAAAGAAAGGAAGATAAAGGAAGGAAGGAAAAAAGGAAGGAAGGGGGAGGAGGGCGCGGGGCCAAGGCAGACCTTGTTGTCGATGTTGGCGAGGCAGTCACTCCGGAAGGCGTCGAAGAGACAGCAGCTCTTGAGCTGCCCGGTGATGAGGGTGATGAGCTGGGCGTCCCATGGGGGCAGCGAGGCCGGGTCTGTGGCGCCAGGCCCAGGCCCGCCTCCACCGCCTCCCACGAGGCCCGTGGCGGAGGACGAAGAGGAAGGTGGGGACAAGGCGCCACCGCTGGGCTCCGCCATCCCCAACAAAGAGGGCACAGGGCCTGAGAGCAGCGGGGGATGAGGAAGAGGCGGCAATGCAGGAAGCGGCAGTCGCTGCACATTTGCGTCACTCCTCCCCGCTGCATGCTGGGAAACCGAGGCCCGGGCTGCTCTGGAGAGCCAGATGCAATCATGAAAAGAGCCACATCCGGCTCCCGAGCCATAGGTTCCCTACCCCTGTTCTATAACAATGACTTGTCAAAGGTAAAGGTGAAGGTTTTCCCCTGACATGAAGTCCAGTCGTGTTCGACTCTGGGACTCTGGTGCTCATCTCCATTTCTAAGCTGAGGAGCCGGCGTTGTCTGTAGACACCTCCAAGGTCATGTGGCCGGCATGACTACACGGGAGTGCTGTTACCTTCCGTTGGAGCAGTACCTATTGATCTACTCAATTTGGCATGTTTTTTGAACTGCTAGGTTGGCAGAAGCGGAACCTCGCGCCGCTCCCTGGATTTGAACCTGCGACCTCTCGGCCAACAAGCTGAGCAGCTCAGCAGTTTAACCCACTGCGCCACGGCTCTTTCCTGGCAGGCGTTTAACTTTCAGCCCCCTCTCTAGGGTGCTGAAATAATACTGTTTAGTGATCTGATACTTTATTGTTTTAGTGTATTTTAATGACCGTATGCTAATTCAGCCATCTTCTCGCCCTTATTATTCAACATTTACATGCGCCCCCTGGCCCAGCTGGTTCACGGCTTTGGTCTGGAGTGTTATCAGTACGCGGATGACACCCAGCTTCTACTGAGAATGGACGCAGGCCGGACTCAATGCCGATTGTTTCCATCTATGCCTCAAGCCGTGACTGGATGGCTGCGCGCCAGCCGGCTGAAGGTGAAGACGGAGATCTTGTGGCCTGGCCGCCCTGGGCTGGATGAGTGCGGTTGCCTACCCTGGATGGCGAGCAACTTAGCCCGTCATCCCTTGTCATGAGCTTGGGTGTCCAATTGGTCCCTTTGCTGTCCATGGAGACCCAGGTCGCCCTGGTTAGCTATACTTCGTTTTTCCACCTACGACAGGCTTGGCGACTGGCCGCCGACCTGTCCAGGGACGACCTGGCCACGGTGATCCAAGCGACGGTCATCTCGAGGCTGGACTACTGTAACGCTCCCTCTATGTTGGCCTTCCCTTGTCGACAATCCAGAAACTCAAGCTGGTGCAGAATGCTGCTGCTCGCTTGCTGGTGGGAGCACCAGTGAGGGAGCACATCACTCCCATTCTACGGCAACTGCACTGGCTTCCCATCGAGTACCGAATTGCCTTCAAGGTGCTGGTTCTTACCTTTAAGGCCTTACACGGTCTAGGGCCTGTGTACCTGAGGGACCGCCTTACCCCGTATGTTCCCCTGAGATCACTACGCTCGGAAGAGCGCAACCTGTTGGCCATTCCATCGATCCGCTCCTGCCATCTGTCCACTACGAAACAGTGAGCCTTCTCTGTTGCGGCCCCGTGCTATGGAGCACTCCCGGACCATACTCGCGCGATTTCAGAACTCATTTTTCGGAGGGTGCAAGACCGCTCTTTTAGGCTTGCTTTTAGTTAAAGTTTTTAGTTAAATCTAAAATGTAGAGGCTTGCTTATGCTTATGCCTATGAGTTTTAGGAAATTGTAACTTTGTTATTTTATCATTGTTACACTCTGTGTTTTATTGTGTGTTGTGATCCGCCCCGAGCCTGCAGGGAGGAGCGGAATATAAAACTGAATAAATAAATAAATAAATAAATAAAAAATATGCTGAAAACCACCCTGATCCTGTGTGGAAAGGGCGGTATACAAATTGAAATAATAAATAAATAAATAGTATTGCTAGCAATTAAACACAATAAGCTAATTTTAAAGTCAATATTGTGGTAGCATACTAACACCACAACAACACACAGTGGGGTTCTGTATATAATCAATATATTCAGGCTTGCATAAGCTCAATCTTATTACTTCCAATAACACAAAAGTATATCTATTACATATAAACGGCGCACAAACCAAAGGAAAATACCAGAGTCACTCACGATACAGTAAGTCCCTCTTCACGGAGTCTAATAGACTCAATAATCTAGTCCCAATGGTCAACTCAAAAATATATTTGTAATCCGTGGCCCGTTGGCCCAAAATAAATCAACTTGGATACAAGTATGGAATGTAGTATGCTTCCGCTGTGAGTTCCAATGCGTATTAATCCACTAGTTCGTGATTATCGCTGGGTAGTCCACCTACGGGTAATCCTTCTCCGGTTACCGACCGTTTTAGTCCCCAATCTCGTCAGGGGGGCCCCAATTATACAGAGATGCACAAAAGCCTATCTGTCTGAAATACAAACAGTATACAATAGTATCCCATCTAAAACCAAGATAGTAACAAAGGGTAGGGAGTATAATCTCACCACTTACCATCATAAATCATAAGTATACTTAATAGCAATGCTGATGTCTCAGCTATGTATGAATCGCCCTCATGGCGCAGACCACAATCAGGTACATGCTATGGTTGAAAAGCTGCTTAAGTGCCTGAGCAGTGCAAGCAAATTAACATACAATAGAATGTGGCTTCCTAGGTTATTTAAAGCAGCAGGTCTGTTAGGCTTAAATTTTCATTGAAAAATCGCATTCTATCAGGAAATGAAGACACATTTTTGTATAGACATTTTAAAACAGTGCATGCCTCAGTACCAGACTTCAAATTTGTGGGTCTACAACAAGTGACAGTACCACCACATGCAGACATCCAAACTACATTACTCAAATGTGAACGTGCCTGGATAATCCGCAGTAAATGCGACAGCAACCATTAGGCCTCAATGAAAATTCTAAGCCTAACAGACCTGCTGCTTTTAAATAACCTAGGGAGCCACATTCTATTGTATGTTAATTGCTTGCACTGCTCAGGCACTTAAGCAGCTTTTCAACCATAGCATGTACCTGATTGTGGTCTGCGCCAGAGGGCGATTCATACATAGCTGAGACATCAGCATTGCTATTAAGCATAATTATGATTTTGATGGTGGTGGTGAGATTATACTCCTACCTTTGTTACTATCTTGTTTTTAGATGGGATACTATTGTATACTGTTTGTATTTCAGACATATAGTCTTTTGTGCATCTCTGTATAATTGGGGCCACCCTGACGAGATTGGGACGAAGCGGTCGGTAACCTGGAGAAGGATTACCCGTAGGTGGACTACCCAGCATAATCACGAACTAGTGGATTAATACGCATTGGAACGCGTGACAGCGTACCACATTCCATACTTGTATCCAAGTTGATTTATTTTAAATAACGGGCCAATGGATTACAAATATATTTTTGAGTTGACCATTGGGACTAGATTATGAGTCTATTAGACTCCGTGAAAGGGACTTACTGTATCGTGAGTGACTCTGGTATTTTCCTTTGGTTTGTGCGCCGTTTATATGTAATAGATATACTTTTGTGTTATTGGAAAGTAATAAGATTGAGCTTATATGCAAGCCTGAATATATTGATTATATACAGAACCCCACTGTGTGTTGTTGTGTTGTAGGAACATAGATAGTAACTATACTGCTCATTGTTTAGCATACTAACACCCCCAAGTTCTGACAAATTTTTGATTTGTTCAGATCAAATATTTCTTCATCCCAACTTTTTATAAGCAGTTATAGAGATGTTGCACAAGTCCCAAGGTGCTGGTTCCCATCGGCGTATGGTGGTACCACCGTCATATTCAGATCAAGCATTCTTCATAGGAATCGGTGTCGCAGAGAGCTGCTCTGAATTGCAAATGAGGGAAATTGCCGTCTCCATGGTTCAGCCAAGTCAACAGGCTTTTGAAACATTTTCTTATGAAACTCAGGGAAAAACATGAAATCTTGGAATCTATTTAATGTATCAGGCCATGCTGATAAATAGATGATGTCATTCCCTTTGAAACAAAGAAGAAGAAGAAGAAGAAGCATAATCTCTTCCTGATGTGAGGTGTCGTTAGCCATGAAGAAATGCGTTTCCTTCTTTTCGTTGGAATCTTCTCACCCACACAAATAGTCCGTGGCATTGTGTACATGAAGCAGATGATCAGAATGTAACCTTATGAGATTCATCCTGTGGAAGACGTTTGGGCAGAATGAGTAATCGCACCACCAAATGTTGCATGAGGATGTTCAGGGACAAAAACAGGGCCACGGAGATTTCTTCCTTGCTCATAAAATCACTACACCAAGCAGTTAAGATACGTATCTAACCCACCCTGATTTAAATTAGGATAGACCTTGAGTTTGATCTCCTTGGGTCTTCTTCCATTCTATCATTATCATCCTTACCATCATCACCTCATCCATCTCTCCCCATGGATCAAGGTGAAGAAAAACACGTTGAACATATAACATACAGTAGAGCAGGGGTGCCCACACTTTTTCAGCATGCGAGCTACTTATATTAAAACCAAGTCAGAAAGATCTACCTACCTCCTCAAGGCTGGGGGAGGGGCGGGGTGGGGCTTGGCCAGGGGGGGAGACAGGCTGCACCAAGCCCCGCCCCCTCCCCTCTGGCTTTGGAGCTCCCAGCAGCTTTTCCAGGCTTGAAGATGGCAATGCCAAGCCAGCGGTGACACAGCTAGCACAAAGCTGGCTTGGCCCTGCCCTCCACAAACCTGGAGCAGCAGCTGGGAGTGCTGAAGCCCGGAAAGGGCGGGGCTTGGTGCAGCCTTGCTCCGCCCCCTCTGAGAAGCGCCTCATCCGGCTGGGATCAACCTCCTTCGGTCCCGGGATTGACTGGTCGATCGCGATCGACTTCCTGGGCAGCCCTGCAGGAGAGTCTTACTTATCCAACATAAACGGGCTGGCAGAACGCTGGATAAGCGAAAATGTTGAATAAGGAGGGATTAAGGAAAAGCCTATTAAATGTCAAATTATGTTATGATTCCTCTTCGTTGGCACTCCCTTGTCGTGGGGGCAGGGCCGTAGCCAGGATTTTGATTCGGGGGGGGGGGGGCTGAGTTTGGTTCGGGGGGGGCTGAGACTGGGTGGAAGAGGGTCTACCCTAGCAAAACTTTTGTATTGTTATCCCAATAACCCCATTAATGTGGGATATAATGAGCATGGTGATCAGATCATGATATGAATAAACATAACAGTTTAAATAATGTACCAGTAAGGCCTTTTTCGCGGACCACCCTGAGAATTTCGGGGGCAAGCAGCTTAGCCCCCTGGCTACATGCCTGCGTGGGGGAGAGGCTTGCGTACCCTATTGAAGTTGTGAGATATGCTGGCGGTGGCATAATACCCACCGGTAGGGCCTCCCATTCCAGACAGAAAGTAACATGTTCTCTTTCCCACTTGAGATGATTCTTTTACCTGAGACATATAAGGATAAACCAACAACGTGTTGTCGTGGTGTAGAAATGTGAAAGACCAGGATTTGACTCCTCAATCTGTGAAGGACACTCATTTGGGAGACCTTGAGGAAGTTCCACACTTCCAGCTTTAGGGGAAGGCAATGGCAAGCCTTCTCTGAATAAATCATGAACGAACACTGCAGAACAGGGCCACCATAAGTCCAAGCCAGTTTGACGGCACAACTGTAGTGGTTTGGGGTTCAATAATATTAGAGGTAAAGGCCTAACTAGTCAGATGGAAACTCGTTCTTCCCACGTTTCTCTGCCACCCAAAGCACATTCCCCCACTCACCCCAACCCCACCTTTGCCACGGGAAAGTTCTAGACAAAATGGATGGTGGCTGTAAAAAGTACAGAGTGCTGCAACTTTCAGATGACAAATACGACGGTAGAATAGGAGGGGTTTCCAACAAAAATAAACTGCATGTCAAGCTGCAACTATGATTTGACCTTTTCTCAGCAAAAAGAAAGCATGCCTCGGTTATAGATCATGGCGTAAACACCAGACTACTTTACTCCAAGCTATGGGTAGAGAAACAAACAGAAATGAGCTAAAGCTGAAGGAAAAGGATAAACAAAAAACGGTGCCAGAGCAGGTCACCACATACCTCTTTCTAGTTGTACCCGAAAAGCACAAACCAACATGTCTCCATGCCCTAGGCAATGCTTCATTGTTTACACCAACACCATAGATTGTGAGATTACATTTGCTTGGCTTCGGAGGCTTTTTCGTGACCAAAGAGGCAACCAGCAAGATGGAGCTAAAAGATTT